>JABFPN010002636.1:0-21304 GCA_022817305.1 Leptoteleia sp. ZL-2020 | reverse complement strand
GTTTCTATTTCGTTAATGAGTTTTACCTAAGAAATTGGTTTTTGTATATTATTTAAACTGATACAATTTATCTGTTTTAAGATTTATAACTTTCATGATTTTAGAAAGTAACCAATTTTCGATATTTATGACTCAAAATCTAATTCTCGATATTTATGACCCAAAAATTAGGATATCGTCACAATATCTAAAGAACAATTTTTTATGAATTTTTCGATCGACGTATTCATTGGAAAAAAGTGCATTTATAGTATACATATATATATATATATATAGTACATATAATGTGGTATGGTATTTTAAAAAATTAGTTGAAAAAAGCATGACCAAGAAACAGAACAATTATCTCCGAGTTACCAGTCATGCACTATACCACCAAAGAAACTTGGAAAATGTACAGTAACTTTAAATACAATTTTTTATTCTCAATATACAATGCTAATTCATTCTTTCAACAAATCATAAAATGAATATTGTAATTAATCGCTATATATCGGGTTTACTGTCATACAAAGCTGCACGCATTGTTACAATTTATTGAATAATCACAAAAGAATAAGTATTTTGTAAAGCTATTTGTTTTGATAGACTGAAAAGGTGGGAAGAAGTGACGTGTTGAGCAAATTGTTCATACTGAGGCGTGGTACTATATTTTTTGATACAAATCAGCATAGGATATCATGAGATTGGCGAAGGAGTTGTGAGAAAGATGGGGTTAATCTGAGAAATGTCTGGCATGATTCCCGTATCAAAGTTTATAGCTTCGTAACACATCAGGGTGAGTGAGATCCAAGGTAACCCATGCCAAGGCGGGATTTCCCGACTACGAGAATCACCTGCGTTTTTTATGCCCGCAACGTGTTATCAAGAGCGATGCCGTTTCCCTACGTACCGGTGCCGGGGAGAAAGTGTGCGAGTGATAGGATGGCGCGGCTGGCTCTCGAATGGCGCTATGACTTTCCGAATAAACGATCGCCCTTTTGTTAGTGCGGATAAAAAATATGGCAAAAACACGGTTTGCGGCCAGACATTGCGCAGGTGACGCTTGCGTTTAACCGTATTGATAACTGGCTTTTGAAACGCCGCTCCACCTAAACATGCCAGTTTGCCGACTCGCTGATAAAGTCGGCTATTTTACGGCCGACTTGCAATAACCGTTCGCATGTTCGTATCAATAAACATAATATTTAGCGGCGTCATTTAAGTATTCGTCCGGCGCTATAAATGTCACGTTAATTCGGACTAATGCCGCTCCAACGGTGGGATTAAAAATAATCCCGTTCAAAGATTTGAGTTATGAATTATTGGACGGCACTTTGGCCGTTGAAATTTTTATTAGCGAAGTTGACGTTTCTAAACTTCTAAATTTGATGGCGGAGATAAATTTTTCTTCAAATACATCCCAACATTTCCAAAATAGCTCGCGCGGAGAAATATGCATGAATTCGTTCTCTTTAGCCGCGCCACCTCTTTTCACAATTTAATCGATCATAATTTATTTTTAACATTTATTTTCGGCAATGAAGTCGAAGTTAAAAAATTAGAATATTTAATAATTAATTCAATTTTTTATGACAAATTTAATTCAGGTGAATGTATTCTTGACGAATTTTCATCCAATCACTTTTTTTCTTCTATTTTCATACGCGCGTGTAATAAACTGTAAAAGTGACCTCAAACATAGATGTCATGAAAGTGCGTAAATAGAAATATTTAAGAACCTTGTTCTTGTTAACTTATATACATACAATCAAAGTTGAAATTTAGTGCAAATTGTTATAACATAATTGGTGCTTTGAAATTATGCAAAATTAACGCGTCATATTAAGTATAAATAATAATTTGTATTATATATCATAACAACATTTTAAACACGAATCGTCATGGATATAAATATTGAGTGCAAATAATAAACGTTCGAAAAATCATAAAGTTAATCGTATTCTGATCTGTTGAATGCATCGTAATAGAGATAAAAAAGGTTATTACGAAACTTAAGATTTATGTTGAATCATTATAATCTAATATAATCGATCGATTTCCTCGGGAGCCGGGGAGACGGCCGGGAGAATCGACGAGAAGATTCCGTTGAATTGCGCTTTCTTTCTCCGTCCGGGCCACTTCGTATATAAATGTTTTATCGAAGCCAATGGCATAATCCTTTCGATTCCAGATGTGCGAAACGATGAACGGATAATTACGAAAGAAAGACGGGGATTTAAATAATGCATGATAAAGTGTCGCCATAAATCTTAATGCTTTTTGTTATAGTACAACTGTGGCGCTGGTATATAAATTTATAAAACACTCAACTAAACGCGCATCGGCACTAAAGCGCTATAACTCACGGTGGAATTGACTGTCACTGGGACGAAAATTAAATACAAGTATTATATAGGTGCGGAATCGAATGAAACGTGAAATAAATTAACGATAAAATTTAATTAACTGCCGTGTTTTGTGTCGCGTGCACAACATCGTGCATTAGTCGGTGCTCGGGTAAAGGGTCTTATATGAACAAGTTCAAAGCTTACTTTTAATACTCGAATGACTGTTTTTTAATAAAAGAGACGTAAATCCTCCGACTGGTGATAGTGACGGTGGGAGCGCGCGAAATAATGCGTGTTATCGTTTCATTTTTATTAAAAATATTTTTCACAAACTCAGTTTGAATGAAGGGAGAGATATTTTAGCGTCTGCTGCGACAAGCCTCGATTCAATTTCGCAATCTCTATGATGCATAATGGCATAATACAGGTGTTAATTTATTCAGCCATTTATGAATACGAGTACTTTCTATGTTTTAAATATCTCGGTCGACGTGTTTTTAGTATGGAAGTAAAATGTTGTTTATATTATGTTAAGTAAATGAGCGCCTATTTAAACTGATTTTTGAAGTGTAATTTATGAAACAATACACGTGTGATATTTGACACATCTATTGTGCGTTAGTCATATATTTCAAGTAGAGAAAATGTTTTAAACAAAACCAGAATTAGGTATGTCACAATGTTACGTTATATTCATTGCAAGACAGGGATGCTGAGGCCAGCATCATCAGCTATATCGATGTGAAAACTCGGTTGACATTAACATAATTCCAATAATATTCTTATTACTGTCGTCCCATTTTTCCCGTCGTGCAGGTATTAAGTAGCTCATTAACATGTTTCACTGCGCGTTAAATCACTTGTTTTAAGGTTTTTAATACTGGGAAAGTACTAATATAAGTATGAATTCTTTTGTGAAACAAGTTTGTGTAGGTGGTATTTATATTCTAATTCACAATAATGTGCACGTTCGCGTGGGAGTGTAAGTAGACCGAAGTGTATTGAAAATTCTGATACATTTGTTTATGTATATTGGCGATTATGCAGAGAACGGAACTGCAAACTGATGCAAATTCTAATTTACTTTAAGTTTCTACAGTTCGAGTGCAATTCACGTCGTTAAATTTGAAGGTTCCAATTCAATTATAAACCCCTTGTATGCGTTTCGACAGACTACCCGTACTCCGTCGTCTTTGCGATAAATGTAAAAATTGCAAAGTGTTCTTCCAAATATTTGCATGCCACTTTGCGAGCTGCGCGTTCTTCGAGAATTTGATCTGCGTCGTGTAAATTTAATAAACAAAGGATATTCGTTGATTGTTTAGTCCATAGGTGAATTGCTTTGTTCTGACCAAGAACATTTCCACTACTCAATTTTTAGACATTTAAAAACGATCGTGTCCGATGAAAAATTTCAGTAGGACAGGATCAGTTACATGTTGCAAATAGTACAATTTAATTTATGCCAATTTTTTATAAAATTGTATCCATTCAATTTCCATATTTGCTACAGTGTTTGCCATACGTGGCTTAACTGTACATTTTTGTCCAAATCCTATCCCTAATAGAGCATAGAATATTTTTGGTGCATTTTAAAAATATTTGTAAAGTACCAAAGAAATATTAATATAAATATAAGGGACAAGATTCTGCTATGAAAAAAATTTGATTATCATTTTACGTCTCAAATACATGAAAATGACAACAAAAGTTGACATTTATATTTGTAAAATATGATTATGAGTGCTAATATTTATACGACGTGTCATAAGCTTCAAAAACAAAAGGCTTTTCTCCTTTGACCGTTGATCTTAATGACGTAAGGGACTGACTTTCCGTAAAATTGTGCGCTGCGTACAAAAAAAAAAGGAAAAAACTGTCTCATAATATCAGATAACAAACAAAATTAGAGAGGAAAGCGCGAAGCCGGCGAATTGGCGTCATTCACTTCGCTTGGTTACGTAGCCTTGTTAGACCGATAGTCCGATATTATCCAATGCGCGGTATTAAAACGCAAATGGCGCAACGTAGATGCATAGAGAAACGTTCCACAATGGAGGCACATAGTAATGAGAGCTGCGCGCGAAAGGATCGTGTTATCTCGAAAATAACATCGAATACTGGCGCATTATCGCGAGGACGATCTCGCGTGTCGTCCTGCGGACTGCTACTGTTTCTCATTGCAATTTCGTAATAATATGAATTACGTATTTTGCGGCGCGCTGAAAAAAAAAGAGCCGGCTGTCGCGTGAGAGAAATCAGGGATTAAGGGAATCACTCCTCATGTGACACATACATTTGTCACTTTTCGACTCGGATTCGCAAATGCACGCTCAAAAAAATGTCTGCTAACCGTTACGGAAAATAATACTGAAATTTCCAGTTTATCATCTATGGAATGTATAATGAATTATTAGCGTGGTATTAGTCGAAGAAAAAAATGATATATTTTTTATGAGGAGGGGGAGGAATGTTAC
The DNA here is from genome assembly GCA_022817305.1 of Leptoteleia sp. ZL-2020. Classification (NCBI taxonomy): domain Eukaryota; kingdom Metazoa; phylum Arthropoda; class Insecta; order Hymenoptera; family Scelionidae; genus Leptoteleia; species Leptoteleia sp. ZL-2020. The sequence goes on along the minus strand of JABFPN010002636.1, from coordinate 16,497 downwards.
AAGATATTCTTAGCTGAAGTGTACTTAATTAATTTGATAATATTCTTTCTTATATTGCATTATTATTTCGAGTTCTTGTAATTAAAATAATGATATTGAGCTTTTCCTCCGAGCTTAGTTATTATATTTTTTTTCCTGCCATAAAGAGGAACGGGAATTCGTTAGTATTCATTAAAAGGTGCGTAGCTGTAAGAAATTCACTCGTTAACAATTGTTCACAAAAACGGCGAAAGTCGGCCGAAAGATATATATTGCCGGTCGGCGAGTGCTAATAGAAATGGCAAATTAATTCATGGTGATGAGAAATCGATTTGTTTTTATCCAGCGTTTTTGTTGGAACAACGCATCGAATTGCTAATAGCGCTGCGATTTGCATGCCATAGAATTAATTAACTATTGTACTTTGTTGGGCACTTTTGGAATGGTCTTGAAACAATGAGAAATATGTATATTTAGAAGCGTCTTATAAATTACGCACCAAGCCATCTCTCCCACCCAGCGGCACGTTTGCATATTCATCAAGATGTCAATTTCGGAATTCTGGAAATAGCGAATTAGTAGGCACGAAACAATAATCGTTAGTAGAACAAGTCGCACGAGAGTTCCGAACTAAAAACGTAGAAGCATTGATTTATCTGGAAATTTTGTACACTCAATTCAATGTTACCATGAGATTATTTCAGTTTATCTGAAAATTGTTTAATTGGAATTTAATTAAATAAATTTGAAAAACGATATTTCATGACGGCAAAAAGTATTAATTAAAACAATAAATTGTTCTCAGACGTGCACAAATACGAAATCGATATGATATATTAAATTGAGCAATATTTTTGATAGCTACTGCGTACGCAAATAGAGTAATTCGGTACGTTTCGAGATGGTAGAAACAAGTTGAAACCCGAACGGAATTTGAACTTCAAAGCGCTAATTAATTGAATGATGGTTGAATTGAACTGAGACATCGAGTTTATGTACAGTAAGGTTGAGGTTGAAACCGAAGACCTAAATTATCTGCGAAGTGTAAATTAAAATTGCTGCAATGTCACAAGGTGTTGAAATTCAAAAATGGATAATTTGGATACGGATCTCGTGGAAAATTTTTTAAAGAATGTAATCAGGTGTATATACATGGATATATGGATGTATTCGGTTGAAGATCTTTGGCAATAGAAAACTGAGAACGGAAAAAGTTATCGAATTGTTAAAAAATACGCCGCGTATGGTACATTAAGTGCGGCGCAATGATTCTTGCACACAACATGATGAAAAGTGGAAAGTAAAGCGACTCTCTGTTGGTCGCAGAGAGATGAAAGCTCAGCGGGTCCTGTGTTTTTTTCTGGAAAACTCGCCAGTGAATGTGAAAGCTGATGAACTTTTCTCTTGTCTGCAGATGGATGACAAAGAAAGTCAATTATAAAAATGTTCTCATTATTACGATTAAAAACTAGTGTAATATGGTTACACGAAAATAGATTCTGTAAACTCAGAACCAATCCACTTTCTTTTATTCCATTCCATTTATTCCATTTATTCCATCCAACTTCACTTATCAAAGTTATTGTATGTATAATAATTTACATTTATAATTAGTATATTGTAATTATTATACTAACAATAATAATTATAATACTCAAATGTATAAATATGTATAATCTTTTAAAAGTTACTTATCAATGTTTGGTGTTCGTTTCGACAAATAAAGGAAGAAAGAATCTTTACAAAAGTTATATTTACGGTGAAAATTATTTAAATTATTTCATCAGAAGTATTGAATGTAAAAAGTTTCGTAAGGGTTTTATATCTAGTTATCAAAACTTTAAGTCAAAACAAGTCGAGTTCGGCTAACAGATATCTGAATAAATGTCTGACCGAACACCGACCATAACTACTGCCAGGCACTCGAAGTAGCACATAGGCAGGGGAGTATGAGGATCTTGGCGAAGACAGATCAATGCTTTCTCAAGATACATCGATTCATAGTGAATGAAGACGCGTCACAGTGCTGATGGATCTTGTCCTATTTTCACATGACTGACTCTACTGGATAAGAGATTGAATAGATGGATGGGTGAATATCGAAGTCACATTTATAGCCAAGACATTGTACAAGTAGCCTACTCGAATGTGAGAAACTCAGTCAAATATGAAATTTCCTTCAAGTTCACTCTAATGCTGATTTTTCGAGGAAATTACTTTATTTATTTAATTTTCAAAATGATGACAAATTATGGATAAAAGCTTTTTAGTGAAATTTCCATATAAATTTCTCTCAATGTATAATTAATTAAATTAATTTAGTATATTCACCAATTGGTGTTGACGTAACAGTTTTTTCATGTGAATATTGTCTCAGCATTATGAAATGTAACATTTACAAAAAAATTATGTTAAATGTTTTATGTAAGTGTTACAGTGTTATTATGTTTTTGCGATATTATCAAACATAAACGCACGTTAAATTACAATTTAATATATTTCCTTGTAAATGCTAGATTTGATCTTATGTAAATCAGATTTTGAACTAAGAATACTTAATTAATAATATAAATGTTTTTAATCGATTGTATTCGGTGAAATAAATTAATAGAAAAATATAAATCCGAATAAGCTTTTAATCTTAACGTTGGAATAACATTGACTCACTTCCCCATTAACATCGATTTGAAATAGAAATAAAGTTTCATTTCCCAGAGAATTCAAATTATCCGCAACTAGCGATGTAAATTTACATCACACGTAATTTCATACATTTTCACAAGCAATTTTCTTACAACTTGCGTTTCGCTATAAGATTTACAAACTTTACAAATGTATATAAGTACATTTTTTATGGCCTCCTCAATCTTGCATGTATCTGTGAGTGAAAAGCATTACTTATTCCGCAAGTACAAAACTTGGACAATGAGAAAATTTCTTTTCCATTGAACAGCGCATTACGAACAGAATGGAATGTCACGGTATACAAATAGTAAATTAACTAAACTCGTAATGCGACACGCGACGAAACAAAAAGCAAATAGCGTAGACGCGCAATGGTGGATGCAAGGCGTGTGTTTTATTGGCCCCCGGATAAATGGAAGCTCATTTCGCGACCTCTAACTCGGCTATAAAAATGATAAAGAAGGATATCGGGTTGCACAACCGGCGCGAAATATAAAAATACATACATATGGAAAAGCGACAGATACATGCCTGGCACATCGAAAATCAATGCGGGCGTTTTGCCGATCGTTTCTATAAAAAGGCAATCGCTGCTTGAGGTCTCGAGCACGAGTTCTACAACCGCGATTCTTTTCGTATTGAGTGACTCATCGTTTTCATGCTAATGCCGGTTTCATCAGCGACAATAAAATTGTTCCAACTAACTATCGTGTAAAATAATCTGAAAACATAATTGTAAAATTTCATTGTTATTTTAAATTGGATTAGTTTTTTTCAAGTTACGTGAGGGTAGGGGGAATTTTTGCACCAATATGGGCAATTGCACAAGTATTAACAGTTTGGAATTATTAGTATCTGAATTCCATTTAGCCTTAAAGTGTAATGCACTTTACCTCGTTGCTTTCTAATAACTTTGCTTTTAAGGAACTTTCTTTTCATTTCAAATATTTAAACAGATTTCAGGGAAAAAAAGGGGGAGAAAGGTATAAAATAAAATTCTTGTATAATTTTATTACTAATGGAAATATAGAAAAATGTGCACGATTTTTCAAAGAAGAAGCCGGGAAGGCAGAATTTAATTTGCGGCAGCAAACAAACAATAATACTTTGCAGTAAACTTTAATGAAAAACTGAATTAAATAAAAGAAAATCTTGTACAATGGTAATAAAAGGGACTGCTGTTCTAGGTATAATGTTTGAATAATACATTTAGCAATCTAATTATAATGCAGAGAATTTTCATTTTCTATTTAAATGGAATTACAAATACCAAACGTGGGTGTTGTTGTATATCCAACTATAAGACATTATTTACACACACAAAATAAATCGAATTTGCATATAATAATTCAAGTATTAATTATATAAAATAAAAATTATATGCAATGCAATTAAATATTCATTTCGACATGAAGCACAAATTTATTTTCATTTATAACTCATGAAATTTGTATTTATTTGCAAGTTATACATTGACATAAACAGATGTATTATTGATAATGAGCATGAGCATTATTATAATTAAAGAACTTGCATGTTCGTATTCCAATATACTGTCAAAACTAATTTTCAGTACGTAATAAACAATTTTATTATCAGAGTTCTTTGTACGATTGTAGTATTTTTTTTCTGAAATACATTATTCTGCGAAAACCGAGTAGCCTAATATAATATAAATGAGAGTTTAACTTCTACCATATACCTAATAATAAAGTTAAAATGTTGATGGTATTGTGAAAATAATTTTTTATTTAATTTAGTATTATGAAACGATTGAACATTGAAACTTATCATTTATTTTCCAGATAGGCAAACTTGCGTGAGAGCGATGAAATGGAAGTAATATTAAAATCCTTTTTATTTATTACACAAATTCTCAACGTGTTCGTTGGATAAAAAGATATTTTTCACAATTAAAATGAGTGAGCTAATTACGTTCTTAACACATATAAGCATTGTAACTTGTCTGTGTTGGTTGACATAACGATGCACATTGTACGTATCCATGAAACGGAAGCACGGAAATTATACCCGCGTGAAAACGTCGTATTTTCGCTCGGTTTTGGTGCCGAGGAGGTCCTGACGAGGACGTATGACTTGCTTTGTTCTTCAAATATACGACAAATACCAACGTAATTTACCTTTACTATTCAGCAGATTCGGTATGAGACGTTAATAATTTCATTTAAAAAATATATATCTTTCATAAAGAAATAATTGCATGGAAAATATATTTTCACTTTATAAATTTTTAACTTGAGAGTTTCAATTAATGTACAATGTACTGACGGAAAGATATATGAAATAATTTTCATTGTGACAGCAATGAAAAAATATGTTTAGTTGAAATTTCAGGTTTACCGAATCCATTGTATTTACAGTGTCCACAACTATATCGTATAACTAGCAATTGTACGTAGATATATCTATAATCTCAGTAGAAACTGTTCTACAGGCCCAGTACTGGTACAATACTGTTAACAGAGTTACCAATACAGGTAAATTTGTTTGCCGGTACAGTGACAGGATTGTGCCAGTAATGGAGTAATAACACTGGGCTAATATAACTAAACATACCAGTTTTATACCTATAGCCTACCATCCAACGTTGGTTTTGCATTAAATAATTTTTTTTTAATTTACCAGTACTGGTATTTATTAATTTTGGCACTGATATTGTGCCTGACACATCTTACATCTGATTATGTTTTGTTTTGTTTTGTTTTATTTGTTATCTTTTTAATAATCAAGTTCGAACTTGACAGATTCCCGTTTACTAACAGATTAACTTGGATTCTTGTTAATAGTATTGAACTAAAAACAAGTCAGTAGACCACCTTTGACAATTTCCTATGGGGATATCGGATTCTATTACATACATTTTTATACTTACAAAATGATCTTAAATATAGATTATCATATTTGATTTTTATCTTCTCTCGAATCAATTATAGTATTAAATATCAGTTCACTTTTCGAAACAAATAATTCTGTATGTTTCGAAAAAGTTACTCTACCTTATATTTGTTAATTTTCTTTCTGCGTTTGCATTGACTTTTATACTAATATCTGAATCGCAGGAACTTTTTATACCAATATTTGAAACGCGCATGAAAAAGTTTACATTTTCGTCAATTTTTCCTAAAATTTCCTCGGACTTTGATATTTTTTGGCGAAATAAAAGTTAAAAGAAAATATATTGCTTTATTTTCAATGAAGATTGATAAAAAAATTATTAGAACTATACTCAGTTTTCGAATGAAACTGTGACGTGGTACGCCACATGTATAAAAATATGTTTGAACGTATACATGCAGTGACGCACACTGTCGTCTACCGAAACAGGCACACCGAGGAGGAGCAAAAATATGAAGCACACTGACAAAAGTCAAATACATGTAGGGAGACATGAGATAATAATGAAAGTGCAGATTGTTGTTCGAATGGTCGAAGCGAAACAAAGAATGGCACAGCGTACCGAGTCCAAAACGAAAGTCGCAAATATCAGAGCCGATGAAAAAGCCCGTTTTTTCTCGCTTTCATAACAGGTATAATTTGAAGGAAGAATTCAATGCATGCAAGATTTATGCAGAGTTTTTGTTCCGACATTGTGCACAACACGAATTCCAAGATTCACGCATAAAATGATTCCGTGAATATAAGCCAGCAACGCCGTTGTATTCGCAGTCGAAAAATTTTCAGAACATAATTTGCAATTGAATTCATAATGGCATTAACGCGATATAATCCAAATGACAGCATTTTGCTTGGTCGTTAAAGGCTTCGCTTTTTCAAGCCACGTATTATTTATTTGTGTCACAGTCAAATTTACTGTCGACTAATCTTAATTTAACATTCTTAAACGTGTCACTTGGACAACCGCAAAGTGCAACTGGACAGAGAATTCTCTAACTTCATGTTTAACAATCAAGCGTATCCTTTGCCGAGTACTTTTCATTTTTTTCCCCCCACTTTAAATAAAACCAGAAATTAGATAAATAAACCGTGAAAACGGGTTACGTGGACATTTCTGACGAGAGAATTCGATCACTTTTTGGAGCCGAAAATTCATTAAATAGCACGAGCGAGGACCAAAAATACAAATGTTGTAAAAACAAATTCAATTAAATTGCATTCAATTGCAAAAATGTCTCTTTTGATAAAACCAGATTATTTTCCAGCATAAATACGTCTGTATGAAATACGTAAGCATTGACGGAACAAAATGAATTGAATCGAAAAATTGATCCGTTGCATCGTGTTGCGAAAACAACGTTAGTTTTCATATTACTCGGAGATCTACTATCAACCATACATCAGGGGAGCAAAAAAAAAAAAAAAAGAAGAAGAAAATCGATTACGGCAACCGACGGATCGATGGACAAAAGGTTTAGCTTATCTCCTTCTCTCTTTTCAACCTTTCTGCTCACGTCTTGATAAAATGTATGCCATGCTTCCGTGGCATCTCTCGGCTTTCTTCCAGTTCGAAGAAAGGCTCACTGGAATAAATGGAAAAAGTGCGAGCTTCACTCGTGAGCGTCTATTGTAAATGCGTAAACGAATTACGGAAGTCCTTTGAAGACGAACACGCCACTGGGCCAAAGTGGATGAGTGGAGAAACTTGGTAAAGAGACAAAAGCGATGCGAGTTCTAAAAGGAGATGAACAAAAAATATATACATGTGCTCACGTACATATAAATATATACATATATACTTATACATGTACATATACATACATATATATATATATATACACGAGTCGCACATCGACGCATAGATGCGCGTGCGTGAGTGAAAGAGCGTGAGAAAGCGCTTTTCACGGCAGAACGCCGAAAATCGCGCCGACGGAAAAACGCGGCTACAATTTTTAGCAGCATTTATGGAAATATACGCGCACTGACCAGAATACCAAAACGAAAAGTCGCGTATACCATTTCTCAGTCAATCGCCGCTCGATTCACGTGTGGGAAATACGAAAAGATATACATTTATCGCGTTGGATGCACGAGTTAAGAGGGGATGGTGATGGCGGCATTTTTTCATCCATTAGGGGGGGGGGGGTGCAATTCACGACAAATGCTGTGAGCGGAATTTTTCGAAATTCTCTTTGAAGATCGTAGATTGTAACAACACTTTTGGGATTGTTAATTTAGTATTAAGGGGAACAGTGATATCCTAGCATGTATCATTATCTCTTTATCGTTGTTGCTTTATCAGTAAAATTACCTAATTCACATTTTAAAGAAAAATATAACATCGTAAATTGTGCTAAAAAAGAGTAATGATAAAATTTAAGAAGTGAACATTTCGATACTAATAAAAATAGGCAAGGTAATAATTATAAAAACAATTTTTAATATCTTTTTATTAAAAGAAGTTATTACACAACTTATAAATTTATACACTGAGAAAAATAATATAGTAACTTGGGGACGAGTGTGCACTTATAATAGAATTTATCAACGAATATAATAAATTATGTTACATTTATCATAATTTCAACTATATTTAATAATAAATCATAAGTGTAAACCTGTCCGCGAGTTATTAATAATATAGTAAGCTTTATCATATAATTTTTCTCAGTTTAACTAGTATATAAATTTAAAAAAGCTCCTCACATATTATACTCTGTTTATACACGAAATTGTTTCCGAAATTGTTGAAGATTTTTGGAAAAATATTCTTCTATGTGTATTATTCGAATTTCATACATGTGTTCAGGTTATGGGAAGAAGACTGATGCTTTATGCAACCAATTAGAAGGGCAAGATTTACTTCGAGTGTCGTCACATTAGACGAGCCAATACCCTCGCATATCATTGTCTTATGATATATATTTGGCGAGATCTTGACCGACTTTTCTACGCAAACTTACGAAACTCATTCAGCTGGAGAATTACGGCTGGAGGCCCCGAGATAACTTTATATAAGTTACGAGTTATTTCGCATGTTTCGACGCGGAAATGAATGCGAATGCCGACTTGTATAATGGATTAGTTTGACAGCGTAATTAATGTTTGAGGAACGATACTTAGTTGTTTACGTGGAGCGCAAAAACGGAGTGTTGAAAGTTTCTCCCCTTGCGTTAAATCGTGGGTTAAACGTAATCTCGTTTGCGCGGGGCTAACGCACGACGTTCGTTTAATTATAAAATAATTATTGTAGCAGTTAGGTTAAATAATTACACGTTATTGCTCGTCTCGTTGGAAACCGCAAGCCCAAGCTCACGGACTGCGCTACCATTTTAATTTCGCAATATGGCAGATAACAAATGTGGCAGGCAGCCTAAATAGTTGGCTGAGGCGAAACACAGCGAGCGCTAAGCCAGGTCATAATCGTCTTACTTTGTGTTAAATCTCCACGTTTTCGTCTTCTTGTAATGCGAGCATCAGTACCGGGGGCCCGGGTGAAATTTTACTTCACAATGCCAGCCTATTGCTATTGTCTCGAGCTTACCGACTACGAGGGCACATAACTATAAACATACCTTTAAAGTGCTCCAGTTTAAGCATCATTACCCGTTTCACTTGTCACTTTTCTCTTAATGTTTAACTGAATTAAAAAGTGAGCAATTTGCGATCAAGCCGGAGTCAATCTTCTTATCGTATTTAATACATAATTTACCAGAGATTATGGCAATTTGACAAGTCATTACGATCCAGTATACTCAAAACGATTGTTTATCTAGATTTGTCCTCATATTTCCCATTAGTAAAATAATTATGAACGTACAACGAGAAAACAGGAATAATTTAAATTATTTTTTCACCTATTCAAGGGCATATTGAAAATGGGAATATTTCCTATATTTAATTCGAAAATACTGCTATTCTTAATATTAAATTTTCTCCATTTACAGGGGTGTATCTGAATTGATATAAAATGTTTCAAAAATGTTACTACCATAATTCTCGCCGTGCGACTGTTTATAACAGAGCAAATGAATTTGCCAAACGTCTGGCAAGAGCGCGGCAGCTTCTTATCAGATCGGTGCAAGACTGCCGGATAAAATTGTTCACGTGGGAACGCAGGGTGCATTCGCAGAATGCCTATTATGCGAAAATAAAATTTCTAACAAACGATCGAATTTTCATAATGGCTTAGAGGGTCATAGCGAAGTGTCTCAAAAGTAAGAGATATGCGGGTATGAAATTGATGGGATTATCGAGCGAAGGCGTAAATTAGTATGGCAAATTCGCGCAGGCTTCAATGTAATTACTCGTAAGTGAAGTAGGTATCGTAAACGAAGCAAGGCGGGCACTGAACTTTCCTGTGAGCAAACATGAGCCTCCATATTATTCGGCCGCCTGTCCTGTGCCGCCTTCTCCACTCTTGACTCGTCCCGCAATCTTCTCTTCGAAACTGGCAATTTTCTCTCTTAGCTTCTTCACCGATCTCCCGTTTATCCGCGCAGTTTTCATAAGAAGCAATTTCGTCGAATAACTACCCTGTGCAGTGGCGGTGCAATTTGTTGCCCTTATCCCACCGTTCAGCCATTGCACTCTGAATTATTGAACGATATGGTTTTAAAAAGTAAATTGACCATTTAATACCACCACTCGCTAATCCCCGATTGTATTCATAATTCGTCTTCATGAATTTTGGACGTTGATTTATTTTGCATTACAATCGTTCGCGTCTCGGCGGGGGATATCGCCACGGAAAATTGGTTCCCTTCAACGAAAATATCAAGTCGTTATAATATTCAAAGCTTTCATTCATCGTTTAATTAATTAAAGGAGAGTAATAAATTTGCCTTTAGTAATAAATAATAAGTGCTTAATTTTTATCCGGACGGAAGCAATTAATACTGTTTTTTTTTTTTTTTTTTTAAGAAAAAAGTGGGAGGCGAAATTGGGAATGGAAAGTAATGCGAAGGAAAATTATGGATTACTTAATAATTAATATAATGCACGGAGGAAGTCCAATGAGTGAAATATTTTTTAATGAAATGATTCGGAAGAGGGTTTTATTGATTATTTAAGAGTATAAAGTGGAGTGTGGGTTCCTTTATATACTTCTTTCAGTTTATTTATGATTTATTTAAATGAACTACGAGTGCATTAATATTCATTGTATAAAAAATTACACCCTTCGCGTTTATAAAGGTTCAATTTTGTGTTTTGATTTACTTTCAAACTGATATTGTGATCACGCAGTTTTGTTATTGTGCCATAACAAAATTTTAAGTTTGATAAACATTAACTTATTTATTTCTTTGCTTTTGAGTGCGATGATGAATGGTATTTATACTCAAATAATGTTTTTAATTATCTCATCGTAATTTCTTTAAATTAAAACATAATTTGAACTTCATTAACAACAATGTATAAAATTATTTAATATATAATTAATATTGTAATTTAATCTTAAAGAGTAATCGCAAATGTTAATACCAATTCAGGAATGGAAGTAATACAAATTTCGCATTACTTTACTCCGGATATATATACTTGGCTAAGAATTTTCCGCCGATTACCGGAAGCAAAATTCTGACGCAGCAAAAATATGCGACGCCTTATCGCAGCTGAAAACTTGGAAGTCGTTTAAGAGTCGTACTATTATAATTATACAGATTTACTCGCGACGATTAGCGTGACGTTCGTGTAAGATGTAGGAAGGTGCGCGCGTATGATTTCCGTGCGATATTACGTGCCGCATTCGCAGTTCGGCCTAAAAATTGAAAAAACTTTACAACGCAGCCGGTCGTTGCTTTAAATGTTGTAATTGTCGTCGTTGAAAAACGGCGTCCGTCGAAAACGAATTACTGCCGGTAATTGCGCACTACACTTGTATTTCTGCGCTTGAGCTTTTCATCATGCTTGCATGTTACCAATGAGAGTCGCACTTTAGCAAACTGTCGTTTTTGCCAGCGCAAACTGGCAAATGGAAACAATATATGTCTTTCGAAAGCGTCAGCATTACACGGTGTTTTCGCGACACGGAAATGGCATCGCAACATTACATCACGTATTTACTCTATTTAACCCGATAGAGGACAAAAAATGTTTTCCGTAATCTCCAAATAAAACATCGCGAAATTTATTTCTATTGTGCCGGTAATCAAAGTGATATTGATCAACAAGTTTTCACTTGGTATATAATTTTATGCCCCGGACAAATGTATGATATTTAGTTGCTAAAATGTTCTTTAATGTTCTAGATTACCGCGGATAACCAACGGCAAAAAGGGTCTGAGTTTAACGACGATTTAACATTGCAATAGAGTTAAAAAAATAAAGTGTTCGCGTTATATTAGTGAAAGAAATTTAACATTTTATTTTTCTAAACGAATTATTTAAATTTAAATTAAAAATAGCTCTTTTCTGTTTCTTGGAACTTTTTAAATCTTTTTTATTTTAGATTTTGAAATCACAGTTCGTATTTATAATGCGAAAATTCTGTGATAAGTTTAATTAAAAAGATATGACATAAATTATAATATTACCGTCGAATTTCTGTAACTCTGGAAATTCTTATTGAACCTAGTCGGTATGGTCATGCAAGTTTGCGAGGCAGCTGTTCTCTAGACTGATTGTCATGGGGACAAATCTGAATGATTGTATTCAAATAGGTCACTAATAATTGAAATAGCGAAACTTGCAACGACCTCTGTGGCTTTCTGCCTTTAATAGTTCGCAGTCGAAAGCCAACTCTTATCCTTAAAGCTCGTCCGGGTAAACCTGAGTTATCTTCAAGCACAAAATAATTAAAACAATAATAGTACTAACTACATTCAATAACGTACAAAGTAAATCTTGGCCAAAGTTTCACTTTACCTATTAATTCAACTTTATTCCGTTAGTATTTGTAAATCGCCGCGAGCACCGATATTTAATTTTCAATAACATCAGTTTTTGATAAGTTGTATAATTTATCTTAAAGGCAGCTTTTAAAGAGATCAGAAATCGTTTCCTATTTATTTCAAATAAATACATATATTAATTTCAATTTGATAAAATCAATAGAACCAACATAACTTTCAATGCAATGACAGATAACAAATAATTCGTTTTTATTACATCCCGTCGGAATTTGAATTTATTTACATTTAAAATAAATGTTACGTGATAAATTTTTAATTTTCCCATAAAATAATAAACTTCTGCGCTGTTAAATTTTACATATATGCCGAGTGCTTTTTCAATATCACTGAATTGTAATATGCAACATCCGTCGTGCATAAAAATTAAATAACTTACACTTGGAAACGTACTTAAAAATTAAATTGATTTGTTGTGAATATATTTTGACAACATAACACATGCAGACCTAGGAGTCGTAATAAAAAGTAATAAATAATAAAAACTGGTGCAGCAGCGTCTAATGGCATACAATTTTCAAACTCAAATGTATCGCAACGTGGGTTTACCACATTTGTGCGTGTTCGTCCCTCATACTCATATATTTATGTATATTGATTTCTATAAAAATGATGAAAGTAACAATCTAAGCTAATAAAAATTCCTCTCTACACGAAAGGAAACATATTTTATCATATAATATTTATTATTTTTTATTATAATTTCTGGATTTTATATTCATTCATCAGTATAACTGATGTTGCACACACTGAGAAGAAAGCTGGGCTAAATAATTATTATACTGTAACAAAAGTGGGGGAAAAGTTTGTCTACATGTTATATTTATTATATATTACAAAAAAGGTAATAAATTAAAAAAGGTTATATTTTTATTATACTGGATTACATCAACTTGTACAATTCTCATCTCCACTTTTAAACTGTATGTTAAATATCTACTTTTTTTACTTTTCGATACAGTATAATAATTTGTAACCCAACTTTTTCCGAGGGTAGTAAGTAAATATTATAATATGGGTTAAGTTAATTGAAAGCCAAAACCTGTTACCAGAGAATTATTGCCCTAAAGCTTTGTGGCGGGTGTCTCTAGTAACCGAGGAAAAAGAATTCAAATGGGAATTAATTAAATATTGCAGTTTCGCGAAAGCGACGTGGGTAAGACAAGTAAGTTGAATTAACCTATATAACCTACTCGGGAAACAAATTAAGTTAGGTTAGTTAGACGGAATTCACTAGCGCCGGTTTATGCACCAAATTCCCGCGTGTTATTGGCTTACTACGAGTTGACTATGGTCGTCTGATGTTAACTGACCTTATCTGTATTTCATTGCCGTAGTTTAAAAAGCCCTGCATCGAATTATAATGCGCGCTTACAAACAACGGTTTAAGGTTACGTTTACGGCCGTAACTCTCCGGATTACTAAAATGGGGGATAACGGTTAAATATTAGCTGGAAATTTAACGGACCTATCCCGACGCTTTCACGGGCATTCATTTTTACGACGCTAATAGATATTTAATGACGGATCCAATCGACGTCGCAAAAAATCAAAATATCGCCGATAAATTGAATAATGTCGGCGAAATTAGTTCGTTAAGTTAAACAAGCCGGTTATGCCGCGCGCAGTTGAATTTATCAAATGAGCTGACGCGCGCGTAACAAAAACGGGGTAAAGTGATTACGACGAGAGATTAAATGAATTGTGTTCAATGTACCTCATTATGTTTCAGCAGCTTATACATATAAATTACGTGTCGCGCTGTGAAGCGTCGTTCCGCAACAATTTCCGCTTATGTTAATGTCCGGCCGACGCAATTTCGTATTTTACGCGGCTATGAAAAACGACTGGAAAAACACACCGAAACTAAACGGCGAAAAAGTGGTCCGTATCATATTTTGCCCGCGAACGGGTGAAGTCAGCGCAATTTTAATGGCAAGGCGGAGTCGCGCCTTCGCTTACATATTAACGCGTATAAATGAACCACGCTAATTTGTTGAGAGTTGAGCGCGCCGCGCCACCGACTTGCAATTCTAATAATATTTAAATAATTTTGATAATAAAGGAGAAGCATTTTCAGACGTCATAATTTCCGCGCATTCCTCCGCTAATTTATAACTCCCGTGCGTCCGCAAATTCGCGCGAAGCGCAGTTTCATTCGCCTTTGTTTATTTATTTCCTTTTATTACACGCGCGTTGTTAAAAATATATTTCGGTGAAAATGTCCGTCTTTTACGGCATAATTATTTAGAAATAAGTTCTAATACGTAGACTTCGTGCACGAATGGAAAATACTCGAGATGAATTCCGGTGTATCGTTATACAGTTTTCGGAAACATTTAAATTACAAGTTAAATTGTATTTCTTGTAAACTTATGATATTATAATATTTATGGGATAAGGGAATTGTAATGAAGTTTTATCACATAAATTTGGTGCCACTTGTGTAAATTGATTGGTGTTGAATGTTGCTCGAAGAGTGGTGACAAGCGCGTAAATTTTCTAGATCAGTAGTTTAGGTGTAGATTTGGGTCACCGCAGTTTTTGATTTAGGTCTTTTGTGTGATTGAAGCAATTTTCAACTTTAGAAGTTCAAGTTTTTTGAATAGACTCAGAAACCGGTGACCCGATTTCCACGCACAAGGTAATCACAAGATGCTCCGTTTTGAGGCGTTGCTTTAATTATATGGTAATAACAAAAGTCTCTCTGCTGGCATACAATGACTTGATGTTTCCATCAATACGTCGTGTTGCCGAGGTGCTTTAATTAAAAGAATATTTGAAAAAGGAAATAACTTGTTTTCAGCCTGTGAAAATAGCAGCGGTTATCAAATCTCTTTTTAATAAAGGGATTAAAGGAACATTAATAAGGATATTCCACTTTTTCGCTTTAAAATTAGAAATGTATTACATATACGAATAATGCAATTCCCTTTCTATGTATTGTTCATTAATGTTCAATAAGCTTATTACGAATACACTTCAATGCAATTAAATATCCGCACTGTTCCATTTCATTAATGAAAGAAATTTGTAGAAAAATCGTAACGTCCGCTGTGAAATAAGTTAATTAGTAACAAATAATCTTAACATTGTACTCACCGTTAAATGAACTTTCCTCGCATGCAACTAACCGTTTTTGCTCAAGCTTTTCCTTTCGTATTATAATCAACCTTGCTATAATTCGGTGCGTTAACATCACGAACAATTGTTCACAATTCTCGCGTTTAAGGTTGTGACGAAAAATTCAAGCTCTTTTTTTTTAACAGGAATATTACAGCCTTTGACACTTTTTTCTGCAAATGCCGAACCCCCTTTTTATATGACGTGCAAATTATATCGGGCTGGATAATTCATTGGCAATAATCGCATCGATCACTTTTTTATTACCAACTGACAAACTAACAATAGCCCCGCTAAACGAACTGTACAACCTCCATAAAATTTATCAACACGATCACTCCTGCGAACTTGCGAGCCGAACCATACAAGCCGGCCATCAAACTTTCGCCCCAAAACAATCTGCAATTACCAAAAACCAACTCCCTAAATCAAACAACCCCAATACAGGTCACGACAGTTTTCGATTTCGCGCGATTAAAATAAACGCACATCGCACGATGCAACTCATTATCTGCCACGTCGAACAGGAAACACGCGAGGGATCGAATGAGCGCACCTTTTGTCCGCTCATTTGTTTATTTATTTACCATTGTTCGTGCAACCTTTACACTTCTTTTTTTTCCAGTTTTTCGCATAGCCTGATACTCGATACTACAAAAAGAGCAGCTGGAATTTGATATCATTCTAAATACGACTTTCGTTATCCGCGTAGAAATCGACAAACGGTCTTTTTTCACTTGTTATAACATTTTAATACACTCTTAAAAATGATCTGCTTAAAATAAAATTAAATTCCTCTAATGATATTTCATTTTAAAATAAAAAAAGTAAGCTGATTATTAAAGTATTCCTTTTATATTAATTAAATACATAATTTTAAGAT
>JABFPN010002635.1:0-21307 GCA_022817305.1 Leptoteleia sp. ZL-2020 | reverse complement strand
TTCTGACAGATATCGTCTATGGTGTCAGCATAATTACTATACCAATTATAAAGAAATTTTCCATTTGATATGGTAAATTTTTTTATATTAGTGTTGTAAATTTGTTTGTTATTTTGGTGATTATTATAAAACTAGTATATTAAATTTTATTATATCGAATGGAAAATTTCATTATAATTGGTATAGTAATTTTGTAGACATCATAGACGATATCTGTCAGCACTCATATGGTATAGTAATTTTTAATATAACTTTTTTCTCAGTGTAATAAGTCCTGAAAACGGATTCTCGAAAAGAGAATGAAGCAAATGAAAAAAGTTCACTATGTCTGACCAAAGTGAGGTTTCACTACTGAAAATTTAGTCGATGCAGTTTTTTGAATGGTTACACGTGTAAATACAATTCGATTCGCTTTTGTAAGACGCGTACTCGTGAGTCGCGGATGTGAATCTCGAAATGTAAATGGTTCGCGGGCAATTTCAAATTTTACGATTGTGAAAGCTCGGTCGGAGAGAGAGAGAGAGAGAGAGAGAGAGAGAGAGAGAGAGAGAAAGAGAGAGAGAGGTTTTATTGGTTATAGAACGGCTCCTCTATAGCCGACTCTCAACCTTTTCCCTCGTTTTCATCGTTTCGTCGCTACTGCTACTAGATTTGACTCTCCCTCCATTTGCTTTTAACGCTCTTTTTGAAATGTCCTCTAAATGAAAATCGCTTTTCCCGTGGCGCGCCCTACGAATGACCGTTGAAACGATAATTTCTGTCTATACTCGATTACACGCTGGATTTATACACGTATTCGAATGTCAAAAATATTTAATACCTTTTTATTTTTTAACTTTTACTTATGTATACTGATAGAAACGGCTTACATTACACGGGTGTTTAAGAATACACTGAAAAAAAAGAGGTTTGAATCAAACGATATTCGCTGCTGTCAACTCCATCGTGAACTTAAATACGCACAACTCCATGCTGAGTTTTAAACAAATGTATGATATTTCTTCAGTCAAGTCATATTGGTGGAGTACAGTCAACTCCACGAAGAACTTATAACAACTGATATATAATTGAATCAACTCCAAGAGTCTTGATTTCAGAGCTGATTGGGGTTTGTTGAAGAAAAACTATAACAAGTACTTGATGAAGTTGATTTTAACGATTATTTTCACTTGTTTTCAGCACAATTCGTTTCACTTTAACAATTATACGTAAGCTCACCGTGGAATTGAAAGTAGCTCATGAATTTTTCTCAGTGTATCTGTTTAATTATATCTAGTGTAAATTTAGTGTATATTTATGATATAAATTCAAATGCTTTGCTCAAGTATTCGTATGCTTCTTATAGGCATACGTATGCCTGTCAATTTTTTAAGCATATAATATACCTAGGTTAAGCATGTGTATACTTGTGTCTATCAGTGATTGAATTTCTATCAGTGAGGATTGAATTTTTATTACTAAAAAAGTATGTTTTATTTTTATTCAATTTTTAAAACTAAGCTATTTTTTAAGATTTAATATCTTTCATCTCTATCGCTGTATGTGACGTTTGGATAAATCCCACGGATGTGTTAATGATCTAAATGTCGTTCAAAGATTATGACAGTACATTTTATGCGTGGGTTTATATAATAAGTACTTCGTATAAGTACAATTTCTCATGGCATTACAAACTTTGATATTCTTTTACTTTTAAGATTATCTATATATATTTGTTGCAATTTGTGATAAACACCTTCCCTAACTGATTAATGTAATATAAATAATCTTGTAATTATAAAATTTTTGCTCTGATTGAAGTAAGACAAGAAAGTGAAATGAATCTTTTTACTGTTAGTGCAAATTTTTAAAATTTACAAGACGCTGAATTTTCGATATAAGCGAGACAATTTTTATCGCATGCAGTAAAATTAAACTGTTTGTTATCTTATCTTGAATAACTTATCAATCACTTTGCATATCCCTTTAAAATTTGAGTTAAATCGATAATGTATTTACGTTAACGCATCTAACTGAAATATTGGTCAGGTAACGATAACGTATGCTCTAACGTACACATTCTAACATGAAAATATGGGTGTATGCATGCACGTGGCAAGTATGCCGGAGAAATAGAAGCGAATGTACGGAGCTTATCGGGATCAACGGTCATTTACTGCCGTTTTATCCCAGGGCTTAAGCGTTAATTTTTGTGAATGAAGTGCCATAGACTACGCGCAACCTATACGCATTCACGGAATTTATGTGTTTTCAATCCGAACTGAATTTATAACCGGGATTTGAGTCTGTTAGCACTAAATTGGACCACCATATTTATCATATTATTTTTCATTTGTTTTACGATGAAGTTTTGGACGTGCCTAATTACGTTAATAGATTTAATATTATGGGCGTTTCAAACCTTGATTTCAGTGTTTCCGGGACGGTGATTATCGTCTTTTTATGGCACCAAAAACCAAGAGTTATTTTGATCGGAAATTTGGATTCATTGAGTCGTTTAGTATACAGCTTTGTTCAACAGTTAAATTTTAATTCAAATAAAAAATAGGAAAGTAACATTTTTAGTTGGTTTTCCTTTTACTTTATAAAAAGAAATTTGAAGCAAGAATTAGTATCAATTAAGTGAAACTTGACTTATTGGAAGAATTTTGTAAAAATTTTTTGTACGAATAGATTATAAGTAGATGTTTTTAATTGAAACTAATGAACATATTAGTAAAGTTGTGTGTAAAGTTCGTATCTCCATAATTTAGGGTAAAATTGAGTCCAATATTGTTTACGGTGTGTACAATACAGATTTTAATTTATTACTTTGCTGGAAACACAATTATAAAATAATGTAAATTTTTATATTACGTTCTTTTAATAATCGTAGTTATATATCTTATTAAAAAAATAATAATTAATGAAAGAAATATTATAATTTTCTTCAAATTACAGCCAAACTTTTTATGCATTATTTCATTAAAACTTTCGAGCGTGCTCTATTTTAGTTTGAATGTATTTACGAAAGCTACTTTCGGCATTCATGCTTCTCTATAAAAAACGACCGAACTTTATTATTGAATTTTACACGAATAATAATATTATTGCAAAACATTTCAAACAAAAATTTTCTTAATCAAATGGCTTTTCAAGTAAAACAATTTTCCTGACATAAAAAATGAAATATTACAAATAGTTCTTGTCTTTGTGGAATTTTGTTGGAATACAACCAAAAAATATTTTAAAACATTGAAATAATATTTACATATCTGTAGATAATTATTTTTTAAATTTAAAGTTTAGTGTAAACTCATTCGCTCATCGCAAACAATTTAATTAACTAAGTTTCGATTATTTTATATAATTGAAAATGATATCTGTCATCAGGAGCCGATTTCTCTGAAGTCGAAGTTTATATATGACTTTAGTGTTAATATGTTAAGGTTCTGTAACAATGTTATAGGTGTACTAACAAATTATATAGCTCTCTGACCAATACTGCAATCGGTCGTTAAAACTATCTTAGATTTGTTTACAATAATGGTAACATTTTTTTCTCATGACTACATAGCATTTTTATTGTATTAAAATTAACTTATTTCCATTTCATATGTACATCTTATTTTTCCTCAAATACGAATAATGTTTTAAAATTGACTACTGCAGCAAAAATACTAATTACCTAAACTTTGTATTGCCATATAGTTTATGATTTTTCTCAGTACTACTTTTTAATGAAACATTTAACACGGAACCCAAGCCTGTTACGACGTGTAAAAATTTTTACTTCTTTCTTTGTCACAGTGTGTTAAATAAGTTATCTAATGGTTTAAGTATGTGTGCCGAAATTTGCGCATCAAAGATGCGACGCATTTCCCTCGGCGTAAACCGTTTTAATCATCAGTGACATAAATATTTGCACTTTGCCACGAAATACAAAATCAATATATGTTTAGATTTTGCACCGCGTGTTCTGTAGCCGTAGAAAGCTATTTCGGAGATATAGGTTGGGCACATCTAAATGTTTACCAAGTAGGGAATACGACCAAAGCGTAGTGAATGTCCTCCTATTGGTATACCGTTATTGTTTCGCAAACCAAAGAGGGACAATGGGCCCATAGATGTAGGCTTAGCCGAAATGATGCGTTCGTGCGCACCGAATTGTCTCGCGACAGATAAAATAAAATTTTATACCCATTTGAGGATGCCGGATGTAATTTTACGACCAATGTTGTTTTCTTGAATTTCATTTCTGCAGTATCATTTGACATTATATTTAATCTCGACATTTTCCTCGTTACCATTGTTTCCGCAGTTTTCTGTCGCATTCACATTTTTGCAATCCAAAAGTTGACTTAGCGAAACATTTTCAATTTGTCGGTTTTATTCTTTTTCAACAGTTTCGATATTTGAAAAAAAATACATCAGCGTGATTATCTTTGAAAACATTTGCTGTATTCGTGTATTTATTTTAATAGTCCATTATAATAAATTCATTATTTTATTACTTAAAACTGTCGAGTGCAGAGTATATGAAAAAATTACAATGATTGAAGTAGCGTTGTACAAATAATATTGAAAAGTGTATCAAATTCGTTGTGAAAAATAAAAATCGTTACCAGTTCAGTTTGTCTTCCCCCGCTTAATGGGATTCGAAATATTTGATTGGTTTTAGCGGTGTCCTATCTCTCTTTAATTTCATAGCAAAGAGGGTTCGGTAGCGTGAGCTTGTTAAGCAACCGTGTATGTATGTATATATACATGGGTTGGGCGTCGAGATTGATGGCCCTGGGGTGTTGGGGCAGAGCATGGTTTTATTGCTCGATTCCACAGGCGCTACGCATAAACGTTAAAACGATGCCCGACGGCAAGCCTCAATGATGCACTCTCATTTACTGTATGGCGTCCGACGAAAATCTGCTCCGTATCACGAGCGAGTCATTCGCGCGTCTCTGAACGCCGCTGCAATCAGCTACAGTGTTAATTTCGATTAGTTACAATCAAAATAATTTTTCGTTACAAATTTGGCGCGCATATATTCGCGTAATTTCCAACTTCCTTAATATACTAACCCTGCTGCAGAAATTTCCTTCTTAAGTCATGAATCTCTATTGTTTGATTTTGAATTTTACGCATACGGCAAGGATTATGATGTTTTTTTTTTCTTAATTACTTAATTTAATCATTCAATCCTGGCTTCATTTAAACATTTATTTTCATGGAGAATACAAACAGTATTAAAAACGTGCTATTTTTTTCATTTATAATAATTGTGATTTATTTTATATTTTATTTTTTTAACAATTTTTAATTAATCATTAATTGAAAAAATTAAAAATATGTTTGTATCGATGAAAGTTTGATTATAGAGTATTATTATATTTTTTCAATAGCTGTAATTTATTTTAAATAATCTTTTATACAAAATTCATAATTAGTGTAACAACTGTTATTATTAAACGCGTGAATTTAATTTGGGTATATGTAGTTAATTTTGAGTACGTGCTCAAGATGAGGGTTACTTTTATGTGAAAATTTACTCTGAAGGTGAGTATTATTCTTAAGCTGGTGATAATGCTGGAATTGAATATCATTTCGGACCCGGAACTGGATAAGTATATTAACGATTTGTATTAATGCTTCACACACACACATATATATATAGTAAAAAGTAAGTACAACAATTACTATACTTAGCAATATGACGATATGATTTTCATGTTTATAAAATAACTTTTAAAATAGTAGCAGAACAATATATCTTGTAAATTAATATGATAAAAATGCTGAAAAATCTATTAGCAATTTGAAGCTTATTTATTGAGCGATCTAAAGTCCTATAAAATATGACATTTTTTGGAATGATTTTATTTAGCGTGCAATTCAAATTTGGCGCGAACGGGAAATTCATATAAGTCGATTATTCGACGGTGCGTTAATTAAAAAATGGATGTGAGAATTTGTTTGCATGTGCATTTATAATTATCATCGTACATTATCTTTTCATCGAAATTAATTACCAGCTGATATTAGATGCTTTGAAGCCTACGGAGGCTTTGAAGCAATTCAGCGATTTTGTTTGATCGTAAATACTGTAGCTCGAGCTAAATGAAGTTCCGCGCGGAATCGATATCCCGGAATCAAGAGGCGTAGATCTAATTATTCTTTCAGATTTCCAGGCATAGAAAATCTTGATTCTGTATCGGAGCATGATATATTTCAATTGAAAGGAGACCTGAAGAGAGAGATTAAGTACAGCTTGAATAGAGACCTAAGAAACTGAATCCGTTAAATCGGCCATAGACGCCAAGTATGATACTGTCGGCGACGAACCGGGAGAGAAGACATTTTCTTCGAGGCATCGAGACATTGACGAATGGCGCAATTCATCGCTATCATTTTTATTAAGGATATTACCTTCGAATGAGGCGAACTGGACCACGTGGGGCGGCGAGAATCATTGGCTTCTTGTTTTTGTCGTTCATTCATTAAAAATTGAAATAAACGTCACTTTGTTAATAAAGCTTACAGTAACATTTTTCACCGTGGTAAATACATTGTTTTATAAAATTAACATTGTTTCCTTTTTACTTCGTTTATAAACGGGATAAGAAATTAAGCGTATTTTACTAAGTGGGCATTAAAATATTAAGTATTTTTATTTTATTGCAATATTCGAGCATAATTTAATTGTGTACGAAAAACACGAGCTCTACTTTTAAGTGAGTTTACGCACGTAAATCAAATAAATAGATTTTATAGTTCATAAAATTAAAAGTATAATTCTTTTGACATGATGTTTCGACAACGTTTACTCAATATTAACTAATACCATTACGCTATTGATTGAAGTAAAGGCACATATAAAGTTTATTATACGCGTCGCAGTTCGGCGATGAAAATAAATATTGAAAAAAATGCATCGTAACCTGTTTTATAACAATGTACGTTTTAAAGCATTTGATGAAAAATGAATTTAGCCATCGCACTCGCAGAATTTTGTTTAACGCAGTTAAAATATATTTGATAACAACATAAAATTAACTCAATACAATTTTATTTGTATTCAGTAGACGGTATCACTTTTCCTGTCCCTCTCTTGTTTTTAATTTATTTTTTTTTTTGTTTCGTAGTTCATGTAATTCCGACGCCGAATAATCGAACTTGCGATAGAGTTTTAAGCAGCCATATATATGGGAAGTTTCTTCCTTCTAATCACGTCGGAAGCTAATAGCTTTCTATTTTCGTTGTACAACAGATTGCAGAAAAAAAGATTGTAAAGTTAAATTTTAAAATGGCAGCGGAAATCTTGTAGCGATAAAAATATAACAATAAAAGAGAGAAATAAATAAAAAATACGAAGAAATAAATTCAAAAGTATTTTTTGTGGATCACAAAACTAAATCACACTTAAAGCCGACTTTTCGACTCAATCCTGACAATAAAACTGAAACGAAAATTAATAAAAGAAGCGTTTTATCGCAACGAATACTCCGATTTCTATTAATTGGACTTCTGGAAATTGGCGTCGATGGCAAACTAAAAGGAATGCGATCGAAAAGTTTTCCGAGTTCGGCTGCAACAGCATGTTATTGCAATTACATCATAATTACGGAAGACGCGTTCGAGTACTTTAATTAAAGATTAAGATATTCTGCCTCGAAAACTTGACTAAAAAGGGGGAAGTTCGGCGTTAATCACAGTGGCATGTTTTAATAAACTTTCATCGTTCTAATTTCTTTATTTTAATAATATGGACCAACGTCTTGTGTAAAGTTAACGTTGCGTTTAAATGTGGTTTAATTAATTGATAAAACTTTTTTAGTTTCAACTTTTCGGTTTCCTCATTGTACGTGTCGAATTAACGTGTACATTTTATTATGCGTACTTTTGTGAACGTAGATTTTAATCTATTGTATTGTATACCTAATATACGTAATAATATACGTAAATAAAACGTATTATTCAGTATGAAAATGTTGTTGAAATATTAAACTCAGACGTATTATTCTCTCAGCGTTTATCAGTCCAAAGTAATTTTATATTTTATAGAAAAATATAGTCAGCGTGCAGTTATAAATATGATTGTGTTGTGCTATTTGCAAAAGATTTTATTTCTAATGGGACACATTGTAGTTTACATTTTTTACTACGATCATTTTGAAGTAAATTTTTGAGGAATAATAGTAATAATTTAAAAAACTATTAAACAAGAGGTTATTTCGAATTTTATTTCAAAAATGTTTCCTAAAAGATTATATAGCTGAAAAAAACGAAGTGTGCTCTTATTAAGAGTAAAATTTATTGAGTATATTTATTATTTTTTTAAATTCATGTGTCTACGTTCAAAATATTGCATCTATGGTTTATATATCATTTTTACTATATAAACACTAATAATATAATTTTTGTTAAACTGCAACCTAATTTCCGTTTGTGGATATTCATTAAATTTCAATATTATGCACATCAGAGGCAATAAATAAAACATCAGGCGAGTTAAGGTATAACATTTAATGAATAAATAATAAAATAAAATAGACATCCCATCAATATTGATTGAAGAATAAAGCTTATCGTCTTTTAAGTGGTTTGTTTTCAATTAGTCATTACATAATAAACTGCTTTGAGAATTTGTTTCACATGAACATAAAAAAATAAAAAAAATTCAATTTGAAAAATAGCTAAAATAACTAAATGATTTAATATAGAATTTAAACATACGAAAAATTTCAATAAAATAATAAAGGTTTCAAACTTTCAATTCAATTTTTCTTGGCGTTGTAATTATATCGTGTTATTTATAATTCGATTTTCAATATAATTACTACCTTGGAAAAAATGTACGGAATTATTCAGGTTTCAGTGTGGAACAAGTCTAGCTGATATGCTGATTGAGTTCCATACCAACTAATCTCGTGAAAGTATAGACTGTCAAGAGTGTTGAAACGAACTGGTGAAATAATCTAGAAAACAATCTGCATAATGTTTGGTAAAAGTAGCTAGCCATGAAAATTAACACGAAAATTTGCCATCGTTAGATTTGCCATTTAGACACTCTCAATTTCTTTAATTGTAAAATGTTTATAAAATTTTTAATTTACTTTAAATTCTAAATTAAAGTTACTATTACATCTAAAAAAGAAATTAAATAAACATTACAAAAATAGAATTAATGAAATTAATTTAAAGTGGTATTATATATTACATATGTATTAGTTTATTAGATCATAATTAAGAAAATATACAAACAAATAAAAGGAGGATTAGAGTTTCGTGCTGCCGCCTGTCACCAAAATTGAACGTGCATTTCCATTTAGCTCTTTGATAACACTTTCCTCCGCGCGACACAAAAAAAACTATTTGGATTCTCACGAAATTGAGTTAAAGCTTTTCGGTGACTAATCTCTTTTGCAAAATTCGTGCGTTCGCGTCACGCCCAAAACGCATGCTATTTTTCAGTGCCTTTGATACTGATAAGAATTTCAACCTTAATGTAGACTATCATAGTTCAACTGTGACACCGTCGTGAGCTCATGTTTAGAGCGTGAAATATGCTTATTATCATTCAGCTTTCAATAAACAGTTTAAGTATTCAACAAACATCGCAAACTTCGAACAATTATAACTGAGTAAGCAACAAATTTTATTACCTTAGCATTTATTGTAAGAAAGAACTATGACCAATAAACTATGCATGAATTAATGTTGAGTTTAAACATTCAAGTAAAAAAATTGAATCAACTAATTCTTCCACCAAAACCGATAGTAAAGTCTGTCATTGACTTTGTACATGCGGCCCAAAATATTAAATAATTCCCATAGCAATATAAAAGATACAGGACAAACTTCCGTATACAAGTCTCAAGTTTGAATCTTACTAATGTTTTTTATTTATGCCAGGTGATATCTAAATGAATATACTATCTGGTGATTTGTATAGATTTTGCAAAGTGTAGCCGTTTCAACATTTACTCTGGTGATGTTCCTAGACGTCTTCAAAGCTATGTATTCCACACCGTTTGAGTGAAATTTGATTTTAATATAAATAATTTTTTGGCGCGAAATCAAAGCTATACTCACAGGATTCACCTTTAAAACGACCAATCCAATTCATCTCGTTTTGAGGAATATTTCAAAGGCTGAATAGGACTACTTTTAAAGCCCTGAAATCAATGATTACATATAATTAGAAAGGAAAATCAATTTGCATTGCTTCAAATTTATTTTAAAACTTCAAACGCGTTTTGTTTCTGTTCGAAACCATGTTTCTAATATCGGTATCAAAGGGCCCTCCGAAATAAATATTGCAAAATTTATTGGAATATTACACAATTAATCTAGATACTATTACGGAGGTTTAATTTCATTTATAATTTTCCCATTTAAATCGGATCAAAATATAAAAGCTTTTGGATATTTACTTTTCGTCAAAAACGCGTCGATAAACAATGCGGAAAATTAGTTTTCGCATCGCAATCATCGAATGATTCACGGTCCTCTTATTCAACCCTTCGAAACGCACTTACCGCGAGTAATTCTCGCCTTGAATCGGTGCAATCGATGTGGATTTGCCGCGAGGCACAATACGGGTCTATTTTGTCGACGAAAAAAGGCGTCTTGACGATGAGAAGAAAATGATTAAGTCTTCTTACCACTACGCGACACTTTAATTCGATTAAATCGCGCGGATTACGCAGACGGAAAAAAAGGGCCGCTAATAAATTAAACACATGGCCATAAAAATTAATATTTTGCGCAATAAATAATTGTTGCCGTGTTTTATGAGATGGGTTTAAATTCGCTCGCATGTGTGGTATAAAATTTTTATTGTCCACCCGTGGAATCAATGAATCAAATTTACGAGACAAGACTGTATCAGTTGATTTTACCGATTTAATTTTCGATGAGGATCGAATTAGATGGATACAGTTTTTAATTAGATTTTACACCGTATCATACTTCCGTTAAAATTTCAATTCGCAAACAATAACATTTTTCACCTTTTTGCAGCTAAATTTGTTAGACGTAATATACGATGCTACCAAATTTTATATCTTCGATAAATTTTTTGCCCTTTATAATTTTAACATAAAAATTTTTCTGAATTTACTTTATTATATTCTAGAAAATAAATATAAAATATAAAAATTAATAATTGTATAGATCGCATCAAAATGATTTAAAATAATCTTATTTTTTAGCGTGTATATTTATTTCTTCATTACGCATATAATAACTATTATTTTATAACATTCTCCTGTGTAAATTGAACGTAATATTAACAATAATTATTAAGTTTATTTTACAGGCATATAAATATCTAAGCAAAAGTTACTAAATTCATTATTTTGAATTAGTTTATTCTTCAATTTCGGAACTTTATAGCAAACATCAATTGCAATAATTAAAAACAATAAAGAAAATTTTCAGCATATGTAAAATAATAAATCGAGTATTTCACTAAATAATTTATATTTTTTTAATTAATATTTTGCATTGTGGAAACTTAATAATAAATTAATATTTTAGTAATTATTTGACCTGAATATTCATATATTTAAATTATAATGTAATAATTAATAAACATCAATTACATGAGTTGGAACTTGGTTACTTCAATTAACAATTAATGACGATTTCATTAGAAGGTATTAGAAAGATATTAATGTCAAGGACAGTATTTTTACAAGAATAGGAGATAAGAAATAGTAGACCTTCCTTAAAGTATATTTTTGATGGAATTTTTAAATGACCCTCAATCGCGTTAAATAGCGCCGGTGGCAGACTTCTTCCCCCTTCATAATCCGCCTCGGCGTTTTAGGATGAGATTTTCTTAAATAGACTTTCGGTTAACGGTAATTGCAACGAGTCGGAGTAAATATAAAGATTGCTGTAAGTCAGAAAACTTGAAATTCATTTTATGCGAGCATACGCGTTCTTTCTTATTTATTTATTTCTTCAGGTTATTATCATTTTTTTGTTTTTGAATTTAGTGATGTTAATTAATAATAAAGCTTCTAATTATGTTCCGCAGATGTTATTGAAATTGCTGACAAATTATTCAATTGTTAAATCTTAAGCTTTCTAATAAAGGCAACTATTATCTTGTGTAATAATAAATAAACTTTTCTCAGCGAAATTATATATAGCCTGTGTACGTAATCTTCAAAGTATTTTCATTTACATATTATGTCAGCAAAACTTTGCTCTGCCCATTAATCTAAGCTAAAGATTGTTATTTAACTTATGTTATAAGTTAAGTTATTAAACTCATTAACTTTGATACCAAGTTAAATTAAATGAAAATTTAATATTTGTAAACAATTTATCAAGCGTTAATTCACTATTGTTTTAAGAAATTATAATGTTTCTAGAGATAAATTAATCAGATAGAGCATTTAATTTTGTGATATGTTTGAATAATCCACAAAAATAGGTTTCGTTTAAAAGCTGACATATGAAATACATATATCGCTTATATCGCATGGCAAACAATTCTGCACATCTCATTTGAAATTTAATGATGCGGATTATGTTTCCTGAAAGCGTTTTCGGATGTTTTATGGCTGAAATTCTACAGATTCAAATTTATGAAATCAAATGCTGATTATTTCATTTGAATCATAAAATGTGCAAATAAATAATTTTGCAGTGTGTTACAAATGTGTACAAATGTTTGTATTTTTAATGCGATTCATGCATGAGAAATAAAAGCAACAAGTAGCGGACATGAAATTGTACCAGTTTACACAACAGCTTCAAACGTACGTCCTAACATAAATTATGTTACAGAATAAGTCATGGATTTTGTAAAATATTAAAAATATAAATTAAAGAAAATAAAATAAAATATATTTCCGTTTCTATCCAAAATATGTTGGTTATTATGCTATAAACAGTAAATAACTTATTACTCCAATTAAGTTCGTATTTATTAGAAGTTGTGCAAATAATAAAACGTAAAAAAATGTCAACGTATAGACAATTTATAACCAATATAAAAGCTCTTTCGTGCAACTTTAATCATTCAAATATCTATTTACTAACTATTAATGAAAATATGGCTATTTATATTTCGTACCAATTGAAGTAGGTAAAATGCAGTTTTATACATTTATCATTATATTTTTACAGAAGAAAGTATATTTATTTATTCAATTCAAAATCAAAACAATATAAAATATATACTTTATAATACTGTATCTTTATTTTCGAATTAAATGTTTACTTTTGAACATTGAGCTGAACAATTTCTTTCTGTTCAATGTTGAAATGCAAATATTTAATTGTCAATTGTAGTATTTGTGCCTTTATTTAAATACTTTATATTATTTCGTAATAAAATGAATAATTAAATTAATTTTGATGTTTTAGTGAATCCATTTCTTAAAAATATAAAGATAAATGTTTGAACATACATTGAACAGCTCAAAGTAAGTGTCTTCAATGTGAAATTAACTTTAAAATAAATGCAAACATCACAATAAAACTTTTAATTTCAAAGTTATAAATTATTGTTTAATCATGAACAAAATTTATCTTTTACATATCAGTTTCTTTTTAATATATTACACTGTAAAAAATACCATGTTGAATTAAGTAAAATTAAGCTGAATCAACCTGTTTTCTGAGTCAAACACGTCCAACCTTATTTATAACTTGGCACAGTTCATTTTATTAATACAAATAAAATATCTTTTCAGTTGAATTAACTCTACGTATACTTGGTACAGAAAAATATTTTCATTAATAATTTTATAATAAAAACTTTTCATAAACTCGCCTTCGCTAGTTGATACGTATTTTAACACAGCGTTAAAACAAATCACTGCGCCAATGTCACTGTTTCATAACATGAGATATATACTACCATCGAGTTGAAAGCACTCAATTTTTTTTCAGTGTACATATCTAAAATAATGTAAAGTGCATTTTGTATTTAACAACAACTTTTACAATTTCAATGGGTTATAAAATGGCAAAGCAAACAATATACATCTATTTGAATTAGTACTCACAGTGTAGTGACTTGGCCTTATTTAGTTACGTTATGTGCCTGACCACTTGTAAGCCAACGTTTTGTTTCGCATCTGAAAGCCCGAGGTAGAAACTGGATCGTCACTTAAAATCGCCCTTTAAAGTACACATAAGTAAATGTATATATTCATAAATGTGTACATATACATTAGCCTTATTCTTGAGAACAAAATGTTAGCGGTGGATCTTTGTGCGTATGTCTCGGCGCACAATTCACGTACGCAGCCGCGATCTGAGCCCGCGTAACTTGAAAATGACGCGTTTGATGCGAAGTCGACAAATTTGAAAGGTTCTCTACCATGGGTCTAACCACTATGTGGACTTACACAATTGATAACGTAAGCGGTATGATGACGTACGATGTCTTTATATTATAGTCACTTGTCTTCGGGACCAATTTGACGATATTTTGAAATTTCTTGTTTTGA
This sequence comes from Leptoteleia sp. ZL-2020, assembly GCA_022817305.1. NCBI lineage: Eukaryota > Metazoa > Arthropoda > Insecta > Hymenoptera > Scelionidae > Leptoteleia > Leptoteleia sp. ZL-2020. The sequence goes on along the minus strand of JABFPN010002635.1, from coordinate 6,854 downwards.
GACCGATAATCTATAAATGATCCATCGTAATCTAATGAAATTGAACCAATTTTGTTCATTCAGTTTCATCGTTAAATTAAGTGGATACTACAAGTTGGCAACAGCACAAAATGGGTACAATCTATATGAAAATAAAATAAGACTAACAAATAAATACTACTTGTTGAAGAGGAAATATAATAATAATCTATTTGAGCACACTTGAATCCAAAGGTCCTCCTAATTATATCGTTTGATGACAATGTTATGGTATTTAAGATACGAAATTGAAGGCAGTGTGAATGGTGGTTTGGTTAGACAAATTAGAGGAAATTTGTGATGAAAAGTTAAAATTTTCTAACAGAAATTGACAAGTAGGCTATTGATATAATGATACCAAAGGAGTTGCTGATATTGGTACCAATCGAATTGGTACCTTCGCGACCTGCTCTGAATTCGTTCCTAACTGGGGACCACTTTCGTTATCTCTAGCGTCACGTCGTCCAAGTGAAATGGGACACGATGGATCGTTCCTTGTGTCCAGTTACACCAGTAAAGTGCGACCGAACTGGTTGACCAAATCCGCACAAGCTAGCTGTTGGTCCAACCGGACGGCTCGTACGACTCGAATGTGTTCTTGATCGCAGGCTTGACGCGTGACTGTGGAACTAGAGCCACCCCGGGACATCGTCAACCCTCTTATGCCTCTGTCCCCTACGTTGAGCTTCATCCCCAAGCGATCCCCTCTCCTGCTCGTTGCCGTCCTTGTTGCGCCCGTGCGCACGGACCCGTGACTCTCCTTCTCGATCTCTACCCTTCTTCCTCTTCTTCTTCTTCTTCTTCCGTACTTATATTTCGTATCCTCCTTCCCCCTGTGTTGTTCGTCTTCTCTCTACCCCCGGTTGGCAAAATCTCGGCATCGTGCTCCGATTTTCCGTCCTCGTCGACGGCGCCCCTCCAGTCGTGCCCGTGGTCTTCATTATGACACCCTTATCTCGTTCGTTTTTTAGTCAACTTTCCTCTCACACGAATGGGTTCTCGTGAGACTGTCCTTCTCCGTAGTGACACCTTCCATATTCGCGCTCGCGCCCCACCTTGCCATCTCAGCCGCCACCGCCGCCACCGCCGCCACCGCCGCCGCCTCGTCCCCCTCCGCCCCTTCTCCCCTTAAGTGCCCCACTGTGTCTCGCCGCCTCCCCCGAACGCTGCCCTCCTCCGCCCCGCGCTGGGCGCCATCGCAGTGCGCGAGTCGCGATTCAAAACTGTGGTTAGGGGAGGGGGTGGGGGTCGAAAGACGAAGACGCGCTTTAATATCGCTGCGGGCGCTTGAAGCTACAAGGCTAATTTTCTCTTTTTGCACTCTGGGCATTGTTAAATGAGCTTTGTGGGACGTTGGAAATATATTTAATTGATAGGAGTGGTGGTGGGGCAAATTTTTTCGTTCTCCGTGTTTCGTGTTTTTGATTGCGCGATTGCTTGCGATTATTAAAACATAAATGAGACTATACGACAATTGCACAAAAGCGTATACGTAAATTTGAAAAAGTTCGAAGAAATAATCGAAAAGTTATACAAGTAATAAAAAAGCAAAAATGCCGTGATAATAAACGATAAAATAAAGAATTATTTGCGTGTGTTATAGATAAATTTAACTGCTCACTTAATTGCAACAAATAGTATATAAATACTACAAATTTTATGTTTTAAAAAAATTTATGACGTATAATCAATTACTTGAGAAATGTTCTCTTATCAAAGTTTTAAACACTTAATAATTATTAGCTAAATAAATTTTCAGTAGTTTCAGTGTACAAAAAATTTAATTTATACATATATAGTTGGAAAATTAATAAAATACTTCATACTATCTGTTCGTTAAATAAATAAATTTACTTGCAATCTAATGAATTCTAATAAAACGATAAAATGTTGGAAAATTAATATTTGTCTGTCCATCAACAATTTTTTTCTTTCATATTCTAATCTCTACCGTGTTTACTTCAACCACTCTGAGGCACTGAAACTAAGTTCATTTTGTAAAACAGATCCGTCAGCAGCATCTACTTTACATCCTTTTAATCCTGGAGTTGCAATCCATTCTCTTGCAGTTAACGGTTCCATTGCAAATTAAAAAAGTAAGTATTTAAATAAATAAGTTTTAAGCTTCTGATCAAGCAGAACAAAAATGCAGAAATTGAAAAATTAAATTAATGTCAAGTTTAAAATCGCAAATGAAAATACATTGAAGTCTATTTCATTTCAATATTTATATATTACTTTGACATTTATATTGTGCAATTATTTATGCATATTTATCATTCAATGAGATATTTCAAGTAAGAAATATATTAACTTATATATAATTATATGATTTTTTTAAATAAATAGTATTTTTACATGAATTCGTAGCGAATGATCTTGAATTAATGATTTAAATATTAATTTAAAGTCTAACTTTGCATTGAGAAACAAATATAGTTTACAGTACTTAACTATTTAATATGTATTGAGTCATTACTACCATTCTTCATGTTTAAAACTTGTAACATAAGAAACCCCTATCATCTCTTACCTTTACTAATTATTAAAAAAGCTAATTAAATAAGCTCGAGTTTATTGAAAAGCAATAGAAATCAATAACATTCTATGACATTCAATTAAAAGAGCGAGGGCAATAATAAGAAAACATAACCGATTGGTCAATTGACGCGTTTCAAACGTGCTTAATGAGTTTTCTTTTGGGAGAAAAGTTCGAGTTAATGATACACAGGATGTGAACAGCTCTCTCATTTTCTGTAAGCGTAACCGGATCATCAGGTAGTCCGAAAGCGTACGCGAGACGCGCGTTTAAATAAGGACCAGCTAAGCCTTACTTTGGCTTGTAATTATAATAGAACTAAGCCGGCTATCCTCTTGGATCGGTGACCCTTTCCGCCAACAGCCTCTCTCCTCCCGGCTAAAACCAATTTGGAATTAATTTAACGGACGCCGGAATTAACGTTGCGCGCCTGCCGTGCAGCAACGAATCGCGACTCGTAATCTTTCGTCTAATACCATGAAAAATCCACGAAGCTCGTGACCTTGTTACAGTTAAAGAAGTAAGCAATTTTAGTTTGATTGCCGGCTTCGGTATAACTTTCAATAAATTTCGACGGCGACGCTGGTAACGCGATTTCGTGCTTTACTATAAATGGCGCGCGAACGGATTAAAAGAAATACTTGCACAGTTACAATAACTTGGCACAACATTTACACAGTTACAACTACAGTTAAAATAGCGAGAATTCTGCATTTCATTGAATTTTTATTGCGTCAACTTTTATAACATTATTTATAATTTGTTGCAAAAAATTGGTCAATTATTTCAATATTAATTTTTTTAAGTATATCAGATCATGGAAATCGAACCACTTTTATAATAAGTGAATTAAATTCACTGATAAATTAATTGATGGAAGAGTGTTTTTTAGAAGTGTTTTGCGAATCATTGATGTGCTCAGAAATGAGAATATATTGTTGATAACGTAACAGGATAAAAGTTATCTTTATATAGATGAAACATTATTTACTTTCCATTGTAGAATATAAACAGAGAGAACTTTATTGAATATTTCATTAATAGTTTTACTGAACTATTTAACATTTACAATAAATCAAATTGATCTCATTACGTATTTATGATATATTTATAGGTATTATATAACTTTCTCTAAAAAAGACTATACTTATTTAACACTTGACAGTGAAGGGTTAACACACTTCGGTAAATAAATCCTCGACGATGGTACTTTTTATTATACTATTAACGCGCGTCGAACGTAAAAATATGTTGGGCTCACTTATACCGCACAAGTGGTATTAAAGAGCTTAAGATTTATAATATTATAATAATATAATGCTGAGACTGAAAAAAATTTCTCACAGGAATAATGACTTATAATTTTTTTTATTAAATTCTTCATCACAATTGACTTTACTTATGTTTGAAATTTAATTAAACTAATGTTTTTATTTTATAAAAATAATCAATACTACTCTACTACGAATGAAAAGAATTTAATTCGATAGTTATGAAGAATAAGGATAGAAAACTGAATTATTCAAAACAAGATTTAATATTTTTCAAATTTGATTGAAAATGAAACTTAAACAATTTTCTGGAATTATTTTTTGCGATCAACGTTCTTTGGATGTAAGATGATACTGTACTATTGAATTTCTATACATTTTAAGAATTAAATTGCAATAAATAATATATTAACATCAATTTGTAATTAAATAGGATGAAAATCATTACTCAAAGTAAATATTGTAATTATAGTTTATCTAGAGTTACGCTATGAGTGTGGTGAAAGATCATTAGTGAATACACTTGCGTTTACCTTATACGCAGAATAAATTTATGATACCTCAGTTACTATTAATCATAAAAAAAAGAAGCAAATAAAATGGAGTTTAACAGAAAAAGTGTGAAATGAAAGTTAAATATTTAAAAATTTATTTAACTTTCTATTTATTTCAAAGTATATATTAATAACTTCATTCATTTATTTCGCTTTTTTGTAATTGGATTTCAATATATAATCGCAAAGAATTATTTATCCTCTAAATAAAAAATTTGGTCAATAACTAAGTTATAAGTTGCATTGAGTTGAAAACAATTTGATTAAGAAAATAGCGTATTATTTTACTTATAAATAACAAGTTACCAATAAAAGATATGCATTTAACAAATTCAGTTATTTTAATGTTGTGCTATTTCCTTCTTAATACTCGATATGTAATGTTATTAATTGATGGAAACATTAAGAATTAGTTCTTCTACCACTAATTTTTCGCGGCAGTTTCCACATATATTTATTTTAAAATTGCTTCACCTAAATACAGAAGATAAATACGCGAACAAAATAAAAGTCTCACTCCAAAGAAATCAGTGTAATTTACATAGAAAATAGGTTAATTGTTCCTAAATGGAATGTGTTAGCTTACTTATAATAGATAAATCTTATAAATAGCAGCAGTTCTATTTATAATAAGAGATTGTTGTAAAAATTGTTGTAGGGTACCCTTTAAAAAGACCCACCGGTTGTATGAGATATGAAAACAGTTGTTCGGTAATTAATTAAGATTGTAAACAATGCCGTTGGATATAAAAAAGAGACAAAGATGGGAAAATATATGAAAATATGGTCGGGATTGAAAATTGCACGGACAAAAAGTTGAAACCCAACCCCTGTCTTTTTGGATCGGCGTCTAAATCCCTTTTTCCAATAAAAGTTTATTTACAGACGAGATCACATCGGCAAATATACAGGGATAATTGGTCATTGGGGTATGTTATCGTATGAGATAGAGCGAGACGGTAGAAGGCAGCTACTTGGAAAGGATGTTCACTTTGAGCAGATTTGCTTTGGTGTTGTTTCGGGTTCATATTTTAGTTCACATCAAAAGACTGTGATGCCACTGGCCAATTCAGCCGTACTTAAGCCGTCGTTGAAGCTGTGCTTGCCTAAATACGTGTATCTGCATGCGCGCATAAATGCCTACACTACTCTCATTACATGCACATGGATGCGGTTTAACGCGCGTGAGCGCCTTTGCGAACTAAGGACGATTGCTCGCAAATGGATCGTGCGGCGTTCTTCTTTTATCGCGTATTTCGCACACGGACATATTAGGAAATTTCGGACCAGACACATTTGCCACCGCCAATTAATTACGCAGTTCCTTTTCTTTTTTTTTCTTGCAGATTTTACTCTTTTTTTATTATATTTTTTCTTTTGTTACGCCAACAAACTTATCGTCTGATTGAATTTCACGTCAAAACACACTTCCTTTATTCGGCTAAAAGCATCCTCAAAATAGAGCGAAAAAATGGCGCAAAAATCGTGCTACTTTTGGTCTAGCGAATTTAGATTTATTTATTGATAGAACATTTTTGTGGTGTTTCGGGACTGACACTGTTTAATATAAATGAAACAAGTATCCTAAAAAGAGGGAAAAAATACTTATGGTCGTGTACCTTGAACAAAATATGGTCGTGTACCTTGAAAAATTTTAAATTGATTATGAAAATGAGAAAATCATGTATCGACGTATAGGTGTGTTGATTTTGTATGCACGGAAAGAAATAAATGGGGACTAATTATTATTTAAGCGTAGAATTTTTTTCCAGTCTTCGGAATTATCACTTTATTGTAATTTGTCAAAGTTCCCCAAAAGCTACCATTTTATAGAAATATTTAAATTTATGATATACGTTCAAAATACAGGTATATTGTTTTAATTCACGTGTACTGTTATTATAAAGTCCAGTAATATATTTGAAGAATTTATTCCATGGAATGAAAAGCTAAATAGTTATCGTTTATAAATTTCGATGGAACGTTTGAAAATTGTGACAAAAAATAGTGAAAACAAGACAAAGACGTACACAGAATTGAAGAGACTTGTATAGTACGTGAGGCGGAGTTCCCAGTGGGAGAGTCGTACATGGATCAAGGATTTGCATGTCAATAGCGAGTAATATAAATTACAGGTAATTACCTTGCCGTTCAAGAGACTCGTGAATTTTATTCCGATCTATTTTCAAATGGGATCATATTAAACGGGGTAAAAGCCAAATGACGAACGTGAATTAATACAAAATTGCAACAGAATCTTTATTATATCTTAATTATAAAACACAATATTTTATGTCAGTGTTATCATTCAATGGAGTAATTTTTTATGTAAATTTTTTACTGTGCACAGAGAGACCGAAATAGTAACACTGTGGTGGTAAAATATATAAGTGGTAAAATTGTACAATATAAGTGGTAAAACTTATACTTTACTACTTGAAGTGGTATTCCTCGTGCGCCATCTCCCGGAGT
>JABFPN010002634.1:0-21318 GCA_022817305.1 Leptoteleia sp. ZL-2020 | reverse complement strand
ATGACTTGACTGAAGAAATATCATACATTTGTTTAAAACTCAGCATGGAGTTGTGCGTATTTAAGTTCACGATGGAGTTGACAGTAGCGAATATCGTTTGATTCAAACCTCTTTTTTTTTCAGTGTACTTATCGCGACGTTAATGTTTAATTTATAATAATCTAGACCTTTTTTATTCTTAAATTAAACTAATGGAGATAAAAGGTGATTATTATACTTAATCGAGGGATATTATATAAAGATTGTATATAATTTGGTTGGCATCTGACTTAAACAAAAATAATAATGTCTTCAAGTAATATCATTAATGCATACACATAATAGTAAATAAATAAATGTAATTTTTATTTAATTAATATTATACTTCAAATATAATTATTATCTCATTACCCTTTACTTTTTAATTGTGTATGGTTTTAAATATTATTTCGACAATTGAACCACTTTATGGTCATTTAAATAGCAAGCTCCAATAAACGAACATCTGGGTTAAATTGCAGTATTTATTTTAATATTATTTCGGCATAAACGGTGGATACAAATTTAATATTCAGTTTCGTTCATTTGACGCTGTATGCCTGGTTGGATTTTATTAAAATACAAATTCGATTAGATATAATTCTAATTTAAATGGTTCAACGTTATTTTCAAGTTAATTTCAAATAAATGAATAAACTCTTTTATTTGCCTCTCATCAAAGAAGACAATTCAGTACAATTTAAATTTTATGCAAATCGTTATTGCCATTTTTTTATTATTTGCCCGATTACTCCTTCGATTACGTTGACACAATCGTCCAATGCTGCATGTTATAAAATTATAATTGATAGTAAAAACATGCTAGTTTAATGATTTACTCATTAGTAAATTTAAAACGCCACGAACTGTTTACCAGGCGTTCTTTTTATTAATAAAAAGAAATCTATGATTTCGCGTACACTGGGAAAAAGTTATCGAAATTGTAATGTTTCATTGAAAAACAAGAAACTATTATATTCAATTTTACAATAAAATAATAATTTGAAGATAATGTCTGTAAAGTGAAAATTTATACCGTTAATAATTGCACAAAAAAAAGATAAAAAAAGTAATATTTAGTATTTTCAGATGAAAATGTACAGCATAATTTTTAAAATTTACTATTTTTACGAATAATATTTGCTTCTACAATATAGTCTTAAATTGGTATAGAAAAATGATAATTTATGTTGATATTTTTCCATCAAACTTTCGAATTTTTTCGGTGCAATAACATTAAATTCGACAATTTCATAATTAATTATACATTTCGATAATATCATTATTGCACTGATCGCGCGAACAATTCGTTATATTAATTTTAATAACATCATCTCGCATTATAATGCGATATCGAATGACCGACGAGAATTCATTTCCCGCAATCTAAATTTATACCTAAATTACATAATGCTCGACAAAATTTATCGCAATAATTTTATCACGAAATAGAAGCTTAATTGTCCCCTCTCGGACGCATTCAAAACTTGTCTCGGCAATTTAATTATTCGATAAACGAAGATATAATACAGATACAGCGCTTTTTAAATCTGTAAACAGCGATAATCTCGTCGTCAAAGGGTTCAATCATGCGAAAGTTAGATATCAAGCGAACCTTCTCGACTTATTTGTTTCAAATACACAAAATGTGAACTAAGATTAAATTTTAACATACATATATGTATGTATATACGTACGTCTATATATATATATAATGCGATAAATAATATTTGAATTTAATTGCAAAAGACCAGTTCATTGATAACGACGACTCTTCGATAAAAATAATATACTGATAAACTTTTGTCCAATTTAGTGGCATCAATTTGAGACAATTCTCTCGATTTCTTCTTTTTTTCCCCACCATCAAACGGTGTCACTTACAATTTCGTTTATTTCTTTTTTCTGATTTACCCCACCAAATGTATTCTTTTTCTATTTCTTCCCAAAAATTCTCCAGTGCAGAAATGGAGCTTGCTTTAATTCAAGAAAAAGATTTACATCACAATTTAACGCCTACAATAAATAACTCGATTTTAACGATAATATAATTAATCCCGTCGACTTTCAATTTTATCCAACGCGAATGATTTGTCAAAAGGTGTAAGCGTCGATTGTTCGGGGACGATGAAATCGGCTTAAAAATTACCCTCTAACAGTTTCTTGAGCGCCTCGAGTCCGCTCTTGATATTCTCCTCGTTTTCGCGGAGCTCCTTCTCGGCGACGGCTTTGCACTCGGCGGAAATGGGCCCAGCTTCGATCGTCAGCGGCATGTTGGCGGGCTCGGTTCGACCACCTTCAAATGATTATGACACTCACCGCGGGACGTCCACCAAGTGTCTGCGACTCGATCTGTCGGGGTGGCCTTTTCTTGTTCGCCATCTCAAGCCGACAAGAGGAGATCCCCCCCAATCTTTGACCGCTCAAAGTCCACGCGGCGTTTGATTTGAAGAAAAGTCGTGTACTCTGCACAACGCACTCTTATACGTCAACGGCGAGTTCATGACAGATAAAGTTTCCCCCACCCCCTAACTTTTGGCGCGCTTAAGACGCGACGCCGCCGTTTGGTCTCGCGAGGCTTTGACTCACGCGAATTTTCGCGGGCTTCCCGTGCCCCGGAAATGGCGCGCTTTTGGGTTCGGTTGGACGCGGTGGAGTTCGCCGCGGTCCTCGTTACCTGGTGAATTGGGTTGGATGTATATGTTTCTTCTTAATACGATCATGTATGATTGATATATGGTAGTAATTGGTTTTAATATGAGGAAATTATTAGAAGCATAAATGGTTAGAGTATTACATCAATTATTGCCATAGGTTGACCATGTATATCCATATATGGCCATATATTGACCATATATATCCATGTATGGTCATATACCCTGTTAAAAAAGTCTAGCTTGGATCCTATATAGGAATTTGGTACCGGAAATCAGCTAGTTTCCTAGGTAGGTTCCTAGGTAGATGTAGGATCTTGCCTAGTTTCCTAGCTGGGGTCCTATGTCGGAATTCAGGATCAGAGATTAACTGGTTTTTGACCTAGGACCCCAGCTAGGACGCTGGGCAAAATCCTATAACTACCTAAGAACCTACCTGGGAAACTAGCTGATTTCCGGTGCCAAATTCCTATGTAGGATCCCAGCTAGATTTTTTTAACAGGGTATATTGACCTTGTCCATATATGGCCATATCTGGATTTAGCAAAAACATATATGGTCATATATGGATTAAGAAAAAACATAAATGGTCATGTATGGATTAAGGAAAAAACATATATGTCCATTTATATTTAATTTTTAATAGGGTATTGTAAAATAAATATTAATTTAAGAAAGACGCAACGTGCACCCTGGTTCAAAGAACATAAAGTATCGGCTTTAAATGTTCGAGCTTGAAACATTAACGAAAATGCAACCGAAATTTCGGATACGGTAAATTTCATATAATATTGTTCTCGAAACACCATAATTTTCCGTGGCACAAAAATAGTTGAGTTTCACAGTGTTTTTTGTTTGTACCGGAACAGAGAGCATAAAGTTTTGACTTTAAAAAGTCGAGCCTGAAATACTATGAATCTTGTTTCTGTTGTGAAATTATGAATATTGCGAAATAAAACGAATACTAACATTCAACAGACAACACTTTAAATTATAAATATATCGTTATTTTATAAAATTTTATAAAGTATTATTAAATTATATATAATATTAATAAAGTATGAAAATAGGAACTTTTTAATACATAACAGTCGTATTTCTTTATACATAACAGTCGTATTTCTTAACTAAAATATTTGTTCTAAAATATAAAATTTAACCTGTCCTAAATAATTAATAATATAATGATGGATCAGGAAAGTTTAATAACTTAAAATAAATCTTTACCATTAATAATAGTAAAATCAAACAAATCAATATTTATAAATAATTTTGTTCTTAATTATAAATAAATGTGATAAAGGCACGCACTGAGAAAGCTAAATGACACGACGTAATTGAAATTGATCATATACTTATAAAAATTGAAAAATTACTATCTCATGTTAAATAATTTTTCAATTATTGTTAGTAAATGACTAGTTTACTCACAATGTCAGTAATTTTTATTAATTCTTAATTATTCGTACAATTTGTGATACATTTGTTTCATTCCAAACAATAATATTTAACATATTCAATTATATTTAATATATTCAATTTATACTTTCACCGACCAAACAACAAAATTATAACATTTAAAACGTTATTAGATTTTATAATTTATTTATTAATTATTTATCAATAATTATTAATATATTATTTATTAATGATAAACATTTTATTTGTTAGCTATTTATAAATTTGCAGTATGAAAATGAATGTTATGCGTGAACAATGTGTAATAACAATTTATTAACAATTTAGAATCAATGTTTACAATCGATGACAGATTCGCGTTAAAGAAAGACAGCTACCGCGGCGTTTCTTGCTTCAAAGGCAAATAAGAAGCGTTTTTAGAAATTGCACGCCGTTAAGCCGACATTATAATTGGGTTTATATAAAGTCGAGGAAGTTTTAATTTGAGGTTTAGAGTCGCGATTGTAAATGCGAATAAAAGAATAAATTAATTGTAATTGGAAAAGAGAGTCCATCTGAAACAAAAGGGAAATTCCTCGAGGGGTGAGAGTTTACCGTAATCTTGTGAAATGATACACGACTCTTTAAAAGGGACATTATATTAAAGTGATTTCATTTAAATTGACAAGAAAATTATTCTTGCATCAATTGTAACTTCAAATATACTTTAGTAAAACATTGAACAACTGTTAATATTCGGAATTTTCAGTATTTTTTAGCAGTCTTTTCCACAAGGGATTTCATATATGATATATATAATTTCATATATATTTCAAGTACCTAAAAAGTTGTGTATAGTACCTAAAAAGATATGGTTATATATATGAATTAAGAGAAATGTCCATGTACGAATTTTTTATTTTCTTATATGAAATTATTAAAACATATATAGATCATATATGTTTCAATTTTACTAGGATTTCGTTAGACTTGTTAAAAAAAAATGACAGGTAGCTAAGCCCGCTGAGAGTTTTCCATTGGCCACTTTTAAATTGCCCTTCAAAATCTTAAAATTCAAGGATAAAAAAAAAAAATGTTTAATTTTAAGAAACATCTGTAAACTGAGTGGAATATTTAAAGTAAATTAATGAAATAATCAAAACAAGTATACTTAATAATAACTTTACTAAATGATGAGATTTCTTCACACACATTAAAGCAGATTTTTTACACTCTTTTATTAAAAAGAAAAATAATAATTAATTTATACAATGTAATAATAAAATTTAACACCAAACAACTAACCTCAGTATTGTAAATTTATGTATGAAATAAAGCGTAAATACTGACATTGTAAGTGAATTTTAATGACAAGTCTCTGATTAAAATGCACGATTCGACATTAAGTCGATTTTATATGATACAGTGACTTCAGCTTTTATTTTTTTTTATTAACTATGAATATTTTTTGACGCGATTAAGAAAAAAAGGTTGAACAGTGTTTTTAACGATTTGCCCTACTTTGTGTCTAAGTACGTATCTCAAATATTTTATAATTTAAATATTTGCCAAATTTTGGATGGAAATTTAAAATTGGCCAATTGAAAAATTTTGACTAGATATACCTAAACATAGAAAATTAATTTTTCTTTTAATTTGTATACAATCGAAAACTTTTTTTTATTGTTTATCAGCGTTAATATCAAAATACAGTAATAAAATGTGTGATTTAACATATATATACAGAAGACAATTGCCTGTTCCATAAATAAAAATGATTTATCGATTATAAAGTTCAAATACAACGGTGACAGTAAAATAACGTTAGAAAAATTTTTTCCTTGCGAATACGACTTTAACGCGTGATGAAATTGTGTAAAAGTGCGCCTTACAAAGACAGGAAATATCATAATGTATGGATTTCAAAACTCATTAACATTTGCAATAGGAAGCTTAAAGTAGAAAATCGATTATTCCTATCGACGTACATCCAAAATTTGTTCCATTAGCATATTCATAGCAATAAATAAATTTAAAAAAAAGTTCACGATCAAGTGTAATTGAAACACTTGTAGTATAATTATTAGGTATGTCTATTAGGTAATAAATAATTATTAATAATAGCCATTATTAGTGAATATTAAGATGAAAATTAAATTGGCAAACATTGATATTTTTAAATATTTTGCAAAATAACAAATAATTCACAAAAGAACATAACACCTGTTAAGAGTAAAACTTATTTAGAAATGTTAAAGTTAACATTTGACAAACGTTACGTCTTTAATTGATTCTTATTTTACAAAATGTTCAACATCAATTTTGCCGTCGAATTCTCACAATTTGAATTTCACCAACCAGTGATATTTCACACAAAGTAACGGTTTAAACGATTGAAATTATTTTATACGATTGAAGCTGAGTGTAATTTCAGTACTTCAGAATCTGCACATTTTTGGTAAGAATGCGATATTATATCGGCAGTCCATCAGTTCATTAATCTTTTCCGATATATCAGAAGATTGCAATTATGTAATAATTTAGTTACTGAAGTCGTTAGAAGGTACCAAAAAAATATTGCAGTACTCACGAAGACATTTCATTTGATTAAAATGAGCCAAACTGGCAGAGATTGAGAATCATTTACTGAAATCTGATTAAAGTCCCTGAGATAATACTTGGTGCAAACATAAAATAAGAGTCCAGCATTCAATCGTTGCTCTTATCTTGTTTAGTGCATTAGTTAAAAATTTGGAAATTTCCATAAGTAAACATGCAAACAATTATTGCATTTGATAATTGTAATTACATCATTAACTTTTAATGGCAAAAATGTATAGTTTAAAGTGCGAGTTACACGAGCCAAGAAAATTAATCCCTTTTTGTGTTATTATTTTGAAAAACGTACCGCTCCTCATTGCCATTATATAATATCATTTTCTTTTAATACGAACATCTCGAATCAAAATTCAAAACAATTTACATTCGAATCGCTAATCTAGGTGCTTCCGTAAATTTACCTGATGAGGTGGTTCTGAAACAATCGAATTACCTTGATTGTACAATTACTGCAAGTTGAAAACCACATCGGAAGTTTAAACAAGCACTAGGAGAATTCATGAAAGCTACCTACAAATAAAATCCTGCGCATTAGATCCGGATACTAATTGTTTTCGAAAGTAATTCCGCATTTTAAGCCTGGCCAAAGGCTTCTTTTTAACGATAAAAAAAATTATTTTACTTCTAATTAAACATGTAAAATATAAATCAGCAAACGTATTTAGAAATAAGTAATGGTTTATTGAATAATTCTATGATTTTTCTGTCATTAACGTAAAGGAATTTATTTGAACGTTTTTAATTTTCTTTAATACAATGAAAATTAATAACTCATTTATTTCGTTATAAAAAGTGTTATAAGTTTGGTTTTAGTACCGAATGTAAGTTGTTTCTTATTCAGAAATATCACCTTTTTATTTTATTGTCATTTTATTATTAAAGTGTCAGTTTTTATTGATTATTGTACATTATACCACCCATTTTAATCTATACGAACAAGTCGTTTATTTTGTTTTATCTCTCTCGCATTTATTGAGAGATCCTTTGACTATATCTTATTGTATTTAACATCTTCTTGACAGCAAATAAACATTTCAAATTACTAAAATGCTTACAAGTGGCTTTCGAAAGCAAAATCACGTCGACCTTTTGCGAGTCCTGAAACAAAATCTTATACAGATTAATAACAAAAGCTACACTGTTGTGGAGAAAAGTTACTGAAAAATACTGAAAAGTCCTAATTTTAGCAGTTTTTCAACATGTACTGACTGAAAATGCTGACAAATGCTGAAAAACTGCTAAAATTAGGACTTTTCAACATTTTTTCAGCAACTTTTACTCACAAAAAAAATCATTTCAGCTTGAAATTTCAAGCTGAAATGAAGCGCACGAAATTTTGACTTTTTATTCGGTTAGTTACCTAAAAATGGACCATGGCAAAACGTCAATTGAATTATTCAATTCGTGCAGCCATAAATTTGATATTGACAGTACGAGCAAATTCAACGGGCTTGGTAGGTACTGAAACACCGTCCCCGGTTATTCAATTATATACTTTGCATCGCGCAGAGAAAGTTACTCGCAGCATACAGATGGTGTGGACATAGTACTGAGATATTAATAGTGTAATAGGCTAAATATTAAGCTGCACTGCTGCCGGGAGAGCGTGTAATTACTGTTACTTTTAAATCAGAAATGATAAACATCGATGACGGTTGATTTGGCGTTTTAAAGATCTATCATGTTCGACGTGGTCATTCCCCCAGAAATAAATCTTCCAATTGATTCTAGAACATTGCAATGATAAAATGTAGCATCTCAGTGCTTGTTATAGTAAGCACGATAAATCTGTACAGTTTTTATTTATTAATTATATTTGTATTTATGACTTTATATACTGGTGTAGTTACAAATATTTACGGATAGAATCTGTAAATTTCCAATGTCAAATTACAACGATTGTCTGTAAACAAATATAACGTTTGCAGATTGAAAGACAAATTTGTATTCAGTTGGTAATTTCAGTGTAAATTTACGGATTCTATCGTTAGGTCAATGTTTAGATGTCTATTTTTACATTAATGTTCTGTTAGGGTATATGTACACATTGATAACGAAAATGAAATTGTGCATTCTGTTAAAAATTATGTATATAGAACATACAAATACATATTATTTTGTACGAAATATATAAATACATATTAAAACTTACAAAATCATAGATACCAAACAAAAACATACGTTTGTTTACATTTTTTCACGATATAATACGTTTTATTATTTCATTTTTAACATGATATTACCCACGTAAAAATAACTTTAAACTATGTTGAGAACGTCTGAAAGAGTTTAAAAACTACTTTGATTTAGAATTACTTATAGATTTTGATAGAAACTTTTCTACTAAATCATACCATAATCAACAAGTCATTTGAGAAGTTTTCGATCGATACATTAGCAGACCAGTTACCTTGGGTCGGTAAACTGCGAACATCAGTAACTCCCGATAACAATGTCCCAATCGATAAGAAGCAAAAGAAAAAAATTGTAGGACTTATAATTTTATATGCTTATCTCACTAACGCGATACTAATATTCATTATTGGAACACGCCATCATGTTGCTAGTTATTTTATTAAATTAATAAAGGACAGACAATTGTGTTCATATAAGTGCGTCCTATAGGAATTTTCTACTTTAATTTAAGAAATTGTTCTGTGAATTTACGGCATGTTCCAACTCGAATAATTTCAAAGATTGATAAATAACAATGCACGAAATGGTGGATGTCCATGAAAATCAGATCGCGGGTGTACAAGCTGGAACATACCATTAAATTTGCGCCTCTGCGATCTGTGGCGTATTCGGAAATGATATTCAGAAAATATTATTGATGTTTCATTTCTCTCTTTCAAGTTATCATTAAATGAAAAAAAAAAGAGACAAATTCTTACAAAATATTATAAGGTCATTTTCCGAATACGCCACTGGTCGGAATCAAAATACGAACGCATCTTTTCGGAACGTAGGGTACGTTCGTAGTTCGATTAACGTTCCAGATGCGGTGTAAATTCAAACTGCGAACCCACTCTACATAATATTTAACTTCTGGCTTGTTATTTAACCTTACATGTTTTTATAATTCTATGTTTTGATATGAAACTTGATGTCAGTTATTGAACTAAACAATGTTTTGAAATCTACTGTTTACTGTGAGTTACTGTGTCAACGTAATTAAGGCATATGTAACAAAATAAAATTGTTCAAGTAGTTTTTCAGGTAATTCTTGAAGTAAAATGAAATGATTTATTAAATGGAAATGACAATTTTACTGTTAAAATTAATTAACAGAAAACAATTACATGTAGAAAAATATTATAACAATTACGATTAAGAAACTGCAAATGTTTTTTAAAATGAACTTTATTCGGAACATATGTATAAACTTATGCTAAGAAGAAATTGCATTAATTGTATATGAGACAATTTTAATAATTACTAATCTTTTTATATATGTGCAATATTCTTATTATAGGAAATTTAAATGTTAATTTCAGATACCATCAAACCAATGTTAAGAGTAGCAAAATGCCCGCAGGAAAACGATATCCTGGTGGGCGCAATGTCTCAGGAAGAATGCAGTTTCACTCGAACCTATCTGTGAATGCAAATAATGCCACAGCAAATCTTAATTTGGGATCAGGTACGGATGAGAAGAGGAATGGTGAGGCACCCATTAATTGTCTACTGTCTCCAAAACATATACCTATGCCATCAATACCTGTTGATGACCAATTAACATTTGAAGCAATGTCTTTATTTATTTCAATAATTGCTGTCTGTTTGCAATTATTAAATCTTTATAGATCTATTTGGTGGCTACCACAATCCTACAATGAATATAGTATGGTAAATTAGTATACAAATTTGTTCAATATTTCATGAGATTTTCAATGCTATTCTTTTGCAACATATATTAAAAAAATACTGCTTATAAAAAAGACTCATTAGAGAAAAATTGCATTTCTTACTCCCTTAGTGCATAATATACTATTAAATGTAACAGAAGAATCATTGAAATAATATTTTGTACTAATTGAATTCTAAGTAATTGTTATTGTAATTTATTTACAGAATTTTTATTTAATTGACTATTACCTCATGCTGTTCATTATAACAATGTTAGCAAGAAGATTAATTTATGTATTACTTCAAAGACTAGTGGATAATTTTATACCAGCACATTGGCTGTCCATAGCACAAAGGATAATGAGGTTTAATTATTGTTAATATTGTAAATTTTTTATTGGAATTTATATTATTAAGATAAAGAGCATGAATGTAAAATAATTTTGAATAAAATATTTTAGGATCATGTTACTAAAAGTAATCGTTTGCTTACTTGCATGGTGTTTGTACAACATATATAAAAGACACAGTATAATGAAAGTTTTTTATCTGATTTATCCGTAAGTATAAATGACCAGCCAAACAATATACAATATACATGTATTAAGATTGTTTTACAACATTTTGCTTTATTTTGCATATGTTAAAAGAAGCATTTCAGTGTATTTACTGATGTTTGGAATCAATATCCGACCTTTTTTCGATATTTCTACAACGTACATTAAAGAAGATAAAAAAGCTAAATTTATTTTAGGTAATTTTTTTGATATCTATAATAGAATGCTGTATAATCTTATTATTTATTTTTCTGAAATTATTAATCTTACAAGGAAAAAATTAGATTTCACTGGCTAATGTCCAGCGTGTTATTGGGCGACACACAGTACATCACTAAATAATGTACCGCACATTATCTAGTAATGCCTTATTGGAATTTTATGTTGTCACATGACCTAGTGATGCACTGGGCGTTAGATAGTAACATCCAGTTTTTTCCATGTAATAATAAATTGTTTTAAGATTTTAATATTCCATTAGTTTGATAATATAGTATTTTATCTTAATAAGTTGTATTCAACATTTTTTACAGATAAACCATTACATAATTGCTCATTAAATGCACCAAGTATTAGGGCTGAAGTGTCGACTTTGAAATCTGATTTCAATAGACGATTAAAAAGGGCACTTTTTGCTTCTTCTGGAGCTGCCTATTTTTGTGGCATCGCGCCAATTATATTTGTATCTAGTCATCTATATTTTAATATTATGTGGGTTATACAACACGCATTTTTCTTTTGGCTGGGAAGACTGAGTGCTCATTTTGTACATGCTTATCCAGTTAGGTTTGTTCTACTTTTTACAATAAAATAAAAAAAATCGTCCTCTCTACATATATAAATTATGTGTAGAACGTTATAAAAAAATGTATGTGTAGTCAAAAGAATTTGTCTGACCACATAGGTACTGTGATGTTCTGCACAGAGCTGCTCTTCACCTTGGAAGGTGGTATAAAGTTGAAAATAGAAATAACCACATGTCAGTACAGCTATGGAACGATGCAGTATTGTGGCCTAATGGTTCGTTAGTTAGACACAATAAAGAATTTTATCGTTCTGAAGGTCTTTGCACAGCTGCTGAACCAGGAAATTCAAGTCATTACAGGTTCCACGTATGTAAGATTTAAGTATTTTTATTATTTAATATTACCCTTTTTAAAATCAATTTAAATAAATTAATTTCTCAAATAAACAGCATTTTCATAATTTTTAATTATCTGATTTTTAGCCCCCATTTTCTTTTATTAATTAGTTATATTTTACTAAAATATTTAACTTTTTATACAAATTGTTAAGAACTTTTTACAGTATATAACAAATAAAATTTATAATTAAGCAAATATAAAAAAATAACAAGAGTACTTTTTATCTTTTTTATTCATTTAATATATAATGTGACAACTGCATTATTTAAGATAAAAAAAGAGCTTTATATTTAATAGTTTAAATATAAATCTGTTCATTCAAATCAAATTGCACACAATGATAATTAAATTAATATGTTTTTAATTTTAGGCATTATTCAACAACCCATCCATTCTGATTTGTACAATGCTTTGCCTTCAATTGAGTATAATTTCATCGCAACTGTTAATTCTATTCTACACAATCGAATGGTACCAAATACTCTCTATAACGCTGCTCAATGCCACAAATTACTACACACTGTTCAAATTAGTACGTGACTATCTAGTTTGTTGGAAGGTTTACCGTGTGGAGCAAATTGTTCAGGAGAAGACGCAATCCAGTGTTAGCCACGTTCAATAAGTCACATTTTTGTTTATCATTCAACCGTCATCCATATTCTTAAAATATGAATTATTTACTAACCTTCTTAAGTCATTTAAATCAAGTTTAACAGAAAGATCACTTAAGGATATCTAAATAAAGAACGTTTATTATGTTTAATAATTTACTTAAAATATTAAAGTAAATTATGAGGAATTTTTATACACACCAAAAGTTTTATGTATGGATATAAAAATCTAATTTAAAAGTAAACAACTTAAGAAGGTTTATCGCAAGATCTGTGTTACTAATTTGTAAGGGTAAAACTTATAAGATGTTTTGTAACAAAATACGAAACAAGGACCAGTTTTGTACAAGTTTTATTTATATTTATTTAAAAAAAAATTCTCTTTCCTGTTTTGCATATTAAATAGTCGGCTACTTTGAAAACGGCATTCCACAAATAAATATCCCTCTTTCTCCGTTATCTTTTTAATAACAAATAAAAGCTAAATTAAAATGTGGATTGACGTTAAAAATAATTGGTGCATAAATATTATCAACAATATTTTTTTCTCTGTTCTCTTTTTTTATCATTATTTTTTCTTTTATGTTTGTTTTCAGACCATAAATGCAACAAGAGTTTCAGTATTCACTTCTCATAATAAAATCACAGTTCGCACATAGACGTCCTTTTTATAGTTTAAAAAGACATGAGAATATATAAGACAATATATTAAATAAACTGTTTTATTAAAAAATGATATGTTTTAAAATCTAATAGCAAAAAAAAATAAACAAAATTATTTAGGTACAAAAATAACAGAAATAAAACAATGACCTCTAACAATACTCGCAAGTCGTTAGATCAATTTTAACATCTTCGATTGATTATGAATCGAATACATTATGCTAGCATTGACCAATTCTCACATCGTTCGAAAATCTTTGGCTGTGATTTTTGTTTGTTGACAGTTGTCGACTGGTCATACTGGCGCCACATTGACTACTCCAATCTGGTGTTGGTATTGTCGTTCTGTAAAATTTGGATGATGCTTTGTTGAACACTGGCAATAGTTCATTCGCCTCGTTGGAAAGTGCCTATAAAATTTTCATAAATAATTAATTTGTTCCATTT
Source organism: Leptoteleia sp. ZL-2020 (assembly GCA_022817305.1). Lineage (NCBI taxonomy): Eukaryota > Metazoa > Arthropoda > Insecta > Hymenoptera > Scelionidae > Leptoteleia > Leptoteleia sp. ZL-2020. The sequence continues at coordinate 7,357 of JABFPN010002634.1, read as the reverse complement.
TTTAAACACATTTTTTTATAACAGTTTAGTAACTTTAGCAAGGGCAAAGTTTTATTACAAAAATTATTGCGCATTAAATATACTCCAGTTTTAGTTTGCATTAAATAACACGTCCATTAAAACAAATATAATGATTTGAATATTTCAATTCAAAAATAAAAATAAAAATCGTCATTTCATAATCAAATATAAAAAAATAAAAATGTATTAAGCAATTTATTTTAACTGTTAGATAAAAAGATTACTCCTCAAACAGATATATTGCTGTATTATGTGTACATAGTTTCTGTTTTATCTGATATTTGTTATTCAAACAGACACATATCGATTGTTTTTAAAAAATTATCTGATAAAATCATAAATAGATTATAACGCATAATATAATTCAAAATGTTTACTTTATCTAAACTTTCATATCCTTCAATTTTACAGTCATTTATTTTGAACTAGTAGAGTAATTTATTATACTGTTGTACTTAAGGTATATTAATAAAATCTGCGTTTTTATAGATAGTACCTTTAAATAAATAATGGTATCTGTTCCATATCCGTCACAGCTGAGTAGCATTATATCTCCATGAAAATATCGTGCGTATAATCGCGATAATGGCAAACCATACCCATAACCAGCCAGGGGTACGCTATGAGCGTCAATGCTTGGTTGAGGAGCAGTGCTGTACATATACTTGAACAATTGGTCTGTTTGAGACCGGGGAATCCCTCCACCACGGTCGGACATCTGCAATTTAATTTGCATTAACGGATTGGTAGTCAATTTATCAATTTAGATGAACTGCACTTTAGTATTATTATGCATAACAAAGTTGGATCGCATAAAAAGCAATTTAGGAAATTCTAAATATTTTTACTTTTGGCAGACGTTGCATTTTTCTTAAAATAATTATTATTTTATAAACTATTTATAAAAGTTTATTTGGCCATCAAAATTACATGCGATATATTAAGAGTATGAATAATACATACTTTAATGCATATGTCTTCCTTTCCTCGAACTATAGTAACTTCCACAGGTGGATACTTATCGACATCTGGACCATGATACTCCATAATCGCTCGCATGCTGTTTTTAAAAAGTTCAAATAACATGTGGTACAAGTGACTGGGCACATAAATTATTCGTATTTCATTGACAGGCTCCAATTCTGCAAATCAATATTTGTAAAATAATTGAATGTTTATTCAATAGATATTGCAATAATGTTTCTTTTTAGATTACATTCGACTCGTAATGTAGATAAACACTTGATAAAATGCAGTGACAGCGTTTAAAAAGTTTATACCCAAATTGTACTACTTACTATGAAAAACTTATTTAATATCAACGTTTTGCAAACTTGCCATTATGTGTTTTAATAACAACATCGGGACTAGCCAGATAATAACGGTCGCACAAAAATCGCGCATTTTCGTATGCATCCCTGACGACGCTATTGACATCGCAAGATGGATCTATGCATCCTACATGTCTACTGTGCCCGTTTAACTGACCGCCGAAGAGCAGAGCTGAAATACCAAATTTTATTAAATTAATTATTTCATTAATTTATATTGATGAATTTTTTTTATAGTTGTATCTTTCACTGTATTAGTATTAATTATACAAGATAAAGTATACAAATTTTATCTTATAAATGTAAATTTTCTTTACAATAATGTTTACATCTTTAAGAAATGCTTATTAATTTTCTTATTCATTTATATTCTACTTGTAAAATTTTTTACGCTCGAATTTTGTATTGCATTGCACAAAATCGTCCAATCATTATCATGTAATTACTCCCATTATCTATAATTTCTTTAATAATGTAAAATTATGTAATACAAATTTTGTATTTTTTCTCAACACAAAATAATTATTCAGATGATTATTTAAATTACATCATGATTTGAAAATAATTAATTACAATGGTATAAAAACAATTTATATTTAATAATTGTTTATCCTTATTTACGACTTTAAATAAATCATGCGGCTTTTTTGTAAAATTGGCGGTGATAAAAAAAGTAGTAAAACAAATATAAAAGTTTCGTCTTAAATTTAGAGTTCTTGATTCATTCAAGTCACAATTAACTTGTCAAGCGGTTTATTATGAATAAGAAATGATTTGTGAAAACGTTGCATATAAAATTAATGAATTATAGGATTGTTTTATGTTCTTATCTTGAATTGAGTATAATATTTAATAAATTTCGGAACAAAAAAGATATCATTGTTAATTCATTATCCAGCATATATAATTTGATAAAAATGAAAATATATTTTTGCGATAAACGCAGTTCTTCGTTTACTCGAGGATGACTTTTTAAGGTAATGGTCATCCTATTAAAATATCATTAATTATTTATAATATAACGTCAATTATAATTAGATGTTAAAAAACAATGCCACCTGCCGAGAACTGTGTTGAAATACTTACATGGCAAAGTCATAATATCAAAAAACAAATACGCCTTTTCATTAATTCGCAGTAATTAATAGACAAACAAAATTAATTTTTTTTCATATTATTTCCAACGCGTGTAAATAATATACTTAAACGTTAATTACTTTACATTTATTATAACTTTTTACATGCTAAATTAAAATCTGTTCAATTAATATCTATATGATTCTTATCCTCGTTTGTACTTTAAATCAAACTTCACTTTTATTAGTTTACTCATATATAAACACATTATTTTTCAATCGAAATGGAAAATTTTGTTGACATTAACAAACTATTCATAGTTTCCTTAACAAAACATCTCAAGGGAGCAATAAATGTGAAATTAAAAAAACCTACTTACTATGCTGATTAATAAGCATACGAATTGAAATTCTCGACATAAAAAATCGGTCCAAAAAATACTGAATATTGTGTTCCGTCTGTATATCAATTTCATGAGATTCCTTCAATTCCAGGACACCCTGAGCCATCGTTTGGACTACATCAGTGTGTCTGTTTCTTATTTTGACTAAAGCCTCGCAAAATCTACAATGAAATGAAATGGTATAAAAATTAATAATACTTTAACATCAATTCTAACTCATTTAAGTCTCATAAAAATAAATTACATAAATGTTATTTAGCAGTGGGATGAAAAAGAATGAAGATGAATGATTAACATATGAAAATAAGTAACCTGTCCAGAGTGGTTTCGTTGATATCCGCCTTCTCAAAGTGTATTATCTCTTCGAATGACATAATGTACATTTTGTTGACTATCCCTACACTTGGCATCCTCAACAAGTTCTCGGGCAACAGATGAATTTCTTTCATGATATTGGCTAATCTTACTGGAAGTTCCTTTCTTAAAAAAATAAAAGATTTCCTTTCGCACGCACTCAACCCTGTAACATATATAACAAACGAATACATGATTAATTACAATCGTTCATTTATTTTTATTTGTCATAATATAAACAAATAAATCTTAGACCTAGAATGCTGTCATGAAAAAGTTCGACACTTGTTAACATAAATAAATATTAAAGATAAATGTTCTTTTACTTCAATACCAAGAATTTTTAAAGATTTGCTTTCACAGAACTTTGTACTTGCGCATTTTATTAACTTAAACGTAAACTATAATAGAAATTTGTTTTAAAGAATTATTTATTAAGTGAATTATAATTTTAAAAATTTAACAAAGGTCAAGAGTAGCGGCAGCCAAGGTATATAAAATAAATAAATTATTAATAAAATAAAAGAAATTACATGAAATGATATGACTCTGTTGCCACACTCTTTCTCTATCGTGTTTCTTGTTAAAATTTATGTCAACAAACAACACGAGTGTGGTATAAAAAGGATAAAAATACAAAAGAAAGAGGAAAACAAATGGCTTATAAATATGATAATGAAGACATAACGTAACATTGATCAGAAAAGTGCTTCGAACTGGAAAGTAGTGACTCATTTGGACTTCAGTTTTAATCGTCAAAGTCAATAATGGTTGCGAAGACGGTGACGACCAACACGAACTCATCGATCTGTCACGTTACCATCATTTCGTGGTTCAAAATATTTTCTCAGAGCTTGATAAATTTATTTGCAAAGAGTTATCAGCCCTGATAAAAGTGCGCGAAATCACCAAGCCAGATAAGCGCCCGATAAATAATTTTTATTTATTATTAAACTCGACTTGTTTGATACATTCTTTTATCAACGGACGGTTAGAACTTTTGTCATATTAATCTACGTATCAACTAAGCAACTTTTAGTTACAATTGAGTAATAAAGATTCATTGTTTTCGCATATTTTATTTACCCAATACTTTGCATGTATGTACATTGTTTTGATCACTTTGTATAATGGACAATTGTGTAGGTTAGTGCGCAGAAGTTAGTGCGCAGAGTATTTATTTGGTCATGTTGAGAAAGAAAATAAAAAAAACAAACAAGCGACTTGAGGAAACTTATTAGACATTTGGCAGCTCTGTCCAAATAGAATTGACGTAAATTTGTAAACGGCCAAAAATCCATTTCAATGTCACAAATTGCATGCCAAGCGCAAAGAAAATCGTAAGCGAATTTACAATGCTGACGTGAAACTTTATTCATAACCGTATAAACAGTCTCGATCCGACGTCACGCTTTAAAATTTCCATTTACAAAAATAATCTTGTGTACCATTATTTTTGTGTACCAAATGTAAACAAACGTCAGAGTCCGAGCGACATCTATTTGTATCTTTCAATTGCTTCATTATAAACTTATCGGGTTAGATAATAGTCGAGTGTTTATGCTAATTTATAGGATATAGGATTATGGTATAAATATTTACTATTTAAAACAAGCAATTTACTGTTTTTAAACTTTTGAAATGTTTTAGATAAGTACATTCATTAGAAATTGTTTGCTTGAAAATACGTTCATTTCATTTTCAGATACCATTCAAATTTTGCGCGGATTCGCGTGCCTTGCGGTCTAAACACTGCAACTTCACGTTATTTTGTTTTTTGACAATGGAAAGAAGGTATGTACACTTGTTACAACAAATAATATACATATGTAAAAATAGTATATGCATCACGGATGGAATGACAATTAAAAGCTCGGGTGAATTTTAGCCACTTTTGTCTCGTGCAGCCAACTTCACACTCATTTATAATCACTGTCGGTCCGTCCTTGGTGCGTAGTATGTTATTGTTTTAACACATCAATTTTACTGTTTCCTTTAGTACAAATTTTGGTACGTGAGTATGCACGACTAATTCTACCCAGTGAAAACAAAAGATTATAATAAAATTTCAACAGTGAATAGCAGTAAAAGACAAACAAGTATTGTATCCTTTGTTAAGTAAAGAAACAATGGAAAAAGGTTAAAACAGATGAGTAAATTGATGATAAACTGTTTACTTTTACAAAATAATATAAAATTTCACTGTTTACCAACAGTCAAGATATAAACATATTTATATTTTGAAACTTTATCACCCAATAGAACAATAATAAAAGAATGGACATTGAAATATTTAATAACCATTCATTTAAAATTCAAATTTTATCAATGTTAAATATATGCGAAGAACAAATTTTATCTCTGCATTCAAGTTACTGTTATATTAAGGCATTTAGTTTCTGCAGTCTATTTTTAAACTTGCATTGTTCCATTGAATTATATTTAAGTAATATTGGTGAAAGAAATAAAAGTTTACAAATTGGCAGTAATTTACCATTTAACTGTAAAAAGTGTGTGTTTGTTATTAACTTTTCTTTATTTCTTATTTATGAAACGCATATGTACGAGCAGCCTTGGAAAGGGGCCTTGAATCAAATGATACCTTCCGCTATGTCTATACGATTTTTCACATTATCAGCTAACATTTCAAAGTAGAAGCAACTCGTGGCATTTATTTTTATTAGATCATTTATTTTTCATCATCAAAGTGCAACATTTCAAAGCTTAATTGTTATCATTACATTTATTATTATTATTATGATTACTCATTTATAATTATTAATAAACACACTTAATTATTTTAATGGGCTTTCATTTAGCCTATTCCAAGTGATTACAATTGAAGTATATATAAAGATACAATATTATTACAAGAATTAATAACAAAGCAACATCAAAGGCAATTTAGAGGCAGCAGTGTTATTTACTGAAACCATTTTTTTGCTACAATACCATGCATGATGTTGAGTAAGCGAAATCAATTGTAATTAAAAAGAAATCAATAAGCGTGGTAATGGTTTCTATTTAGTACGCCATTACGAAAATTGTACTATAAATTACGAGCTTTTAAACACACTAGAAATTATCTATTGGCAAAATTGTCCATACATAAAACTGAGTGTTGGCCTTACGAAATGTCAGCTATTTGTGATTCATGCCACCTTTAATACTTTTTGCATTATTTAACATTTTATACATTAAAAAATAATTGAAACAAAATTATAATAACACAATTAAAGAGAATTAGCAAAAATAAATAGTTGTTAAAAATAAAAGAAAAGGAAATAAAAATAACCTTATATTTTAATTGAATTTCCAGGGAATGCTTAATTTGAAAGTAATTAATAGTAGATCGTGCAACAAGTGGGGCAATTAGTTTATTACTGAACGAGGAAACAAGTGATTTTGAATTGTTAGCTAAAGCCAAAGGTGGATAACTACCAACAAAAAAATATTTATACCAAATTTGAATACAATATTTTATTTGTCATAAAAGCAAAATATGTTGGTGGTATGAAGGGTTACCAATGCATTTTCTTTTTATGTTGAATAAATGTAGATTTGCAGCAAGTGTAGTATACTAGGATTTTATCTTGTTACTCCTCAATCAAGGTTTCAATGAGATTAAGTAGAATTATTTAACCCCACCCCCAAGCAGTTTCATCTAGATTTTTAAGTCCTTGGACAGAAAATAGATAAATGTTTTATCTTTTCGAAATGTGTACATTATTAAAGCAATTATTAAATGTATTCATCTAATAATAATATAAAATTAATTAATAGTTAATCAATAATAGACCAATTAGTAAATTCTTTATATATATATATATAAAAAGAATTTATATATTTATATATTATTCTAATGGCAGTTTTGAGACCAAATCGCCATTTTATTGACTTGTTTACTGGCAGTTTTGAGGACATTTGGTAGTTTTGAGGAATGTCCCCAAAGTCACATTGTGAAACAATGGCAGTTTTGAGGACACTTCCTAAAATTACATTCCTGGGGCCCGGCAATGTTAGTTTCGTTATTTTTTTTAAAAATTTGTAAAAGTGAGTTTAGTTAGTTTTTAAAAATTTATAACATAGTTTAAACACTCAATTTTAAATTTCCCTCCATAATTTGAAAATTTACCTCCAAAATTTGAAAATCCAACACGTACCTAGTCTC
>JABFPN010002633.1:0-21328 GCA_022817305.1 Leptoteleia sp. ZL-2020 | reverse complement strand
GGAAATAGTTCGTATCACACGGATGTGTACGTCTGTCCAGATGTATATGTTTATAGTTAATGATAAATGAAAGAAAGAAACATTTTTCTTCCGGTAGACGCACTTATATTGTCGTGTATTCTTTTCAGTGTCGGAGACGGAACCTTTCGTTTTGGATTCGTTGAAGTGCGTCGTTCCGGTTGCAGTTAATTGTTGGCGTCGATTTGATTCAAAAGAACTCGACTTGCATGAATGGGATATTTACTTAAATTATTAGTAAATGTAATATTTTTATGTTGATTTATATTAGAACTTCTAATATCTTCTTTAAGAAAACATTTTTGTTTTCCAAGAAAATTTTTCGATATCAGTTTTCAATAACAGATTTCAGAAATGTTAATGCTTTTATATTAATATTAAGTTATATGTGCAGTTAAAAACTTACCCTGATGTTGAACCGTCGTGGATAAGATGATCATCTTGAACGTTTCTTCAACTCGAGCTTTCACGTTTTGTATGGTTCTTTTTCAAATAAGTTTCTGCAACAAAAAAAGAAATGTTTATTAGCATGTTAACTTCAATATTACACGGTTCGAATATTACACATTTTCAGTCTATACACCCAGAAAAAGGAATTTAATATCTAATTTATAATTATAATAACTAACATGCTGGTTAATTAAAGCGTAATTCTGGGTATAAGGAAAAATAATTTCATGAAAAGAGATTTTCTTTTCTCAATATTTGTATAAAGTCTTTCTTTCAGAGCAAGTATACGGATTTTAATTATAAATATGATTGATTAGTTAGAAGGAATTTGATAATAAAGGAAATGAAAATTCATACTCTTGGCCAAAGTCACTACCGTATCTCTTGACTATCTTATCAATTACATAAAATGTTTAGATTGTTTCATAGTAAGACTAAAAATATCCGAAGAATCTAATTCTATTTTACACATGAATAAAAATTAAGAAGAAAGCAATGATCAATGATGTGACAAACTAATTATATTGTATAAGTAAAGTTTAAAAAATGAGCACAATTTTGCTGACATATAACAACAAACCTTCGCGAGTAAAAGGATAATAAAAGTACGCGATATTGCTTGTAAAATTTAAATGCATTTTTCATTTTGATCGAGTGACGAGATGGGCTATTTATTTTGATTCGAAACTGACATCGAGTGATTAAAATAACTGAGGTCCTCTCGTTAACATAATCTATAAACCTATTTTTTGTATGCAACGTGTGGTTTTCACAATGTAGCTGATGTAGCTGTAATGTGATATCATAAAGACAATTAGGTGGAAGAGTAGAGAAAAGCGAGATGTCCAACTTTTTTTTCTCATTTACTGAAACAAAAAACTAACTGCATTTATAATGTTTACGCATACAGCGAGTTTCTTATTTGCAAAAATAAAAACTTAATTTAATTTCATAAACAAATGTTCCTATCTTTCAATTAACTTCTTTTATTAATTTATTTACTTGTATATTTTAAACGGAATAAATAATCATATATCTTATTTACTACTATTCACTATTATATTAATAAAGTAATCAAATTTATTGTCTAATGATGATGAAAGAGGAAATTGTAATAAAGATAATTATGACGTAATGGAAATTATATAATTTCAATACCGGAATAAATGTCTGCGTGTGTCTACTTTAATATTTAAATAATTAAAACTGTTGATCTCAAGTTTGAATTGGATTGGCCTTGTTTGTAAATAAATATAATTAATTTATTTAAAAAATTATACTCCAAACTTAATAAATAAAACTGTTTGGTAATTAAAATAACATTGCTTGTGAAGTTTTTAATTGCAAGCCAGAAATAAGTTTAAATTAAATAATTTACAGCATTTTCCATTTGAGAACTCGAAGTCTTTGAATTTTTTAAATGGAACTGAAATGCTTTTTGAAAACCAATCTCGGGTTTTCAACGTTTAAATCAAAACTTGTGAGAACTCTTCTTTTATTTTTTTACTCCACTTTACTTTTTTTTCAATTCTGCTTTCCTAGCGAATTAAATTATTGCGAATAATTTATAATAAATGTATAATATGCTATTATATTTTAACAATAATTATAATAATATTTTATAAAGACATGTCTCTTTGACAATAACCGTATTTCGGAACTTTTACGCCACGCCCCTCTTGCAAACACACCAAAGTTTGACAAAGGCCAATATTTTTTAAAGGGGTACCGTAGATTAGTGGTAAAAGGCGCGACTGATGACTGCGAGGTAACGAGTTCTAATCTCCCTCGGCAATATTGTTTTCTGATATCTTTTTTTTAAGATATAATTTGATGTTAAGATCGACTAACGAAAAAATTCCTCTCAATTTTAGATTGCGAGAAAATGGGATGAAGATAATCAAACATTATTCGATATATCTAATCGATTCTGCGAATCTCAGTGAATACTAATGTCTAAGCAAAGCAAAAGAGAGTAGTTTCAAGGTGCATCTTGCGTGATGAGTTGGGCATTTCGTCGCTGAGCATTCGCTTCCTGCGGTACACGTCATGTGTCATGTATGAATTATAAGCAGGCATGACAATAGATGCGATTGAATGAGTATGTGAAGAAATGTAGTACGCAATGGGACCAAACAGTATTGTCACTACTGTGCTTAGTTACACCCGTTATCAATCAGGGGAAGAAGTTTACGAAATCCGGAAGGAACATTTGTCGATTTCCGTGAACAAAAGTAATCGACGTTGACACAGTAAATTTCTTTGAATTAAAGATGAATTTCAAATGACATATAAAAAAAAATTATTATAAATTAAAAGAATTAAAAATCTTCTATGATAACAGTGGTTTAATCTATTGGAAGAATTTGTTCATAATTTGAGTTAAATATTTCTTAATGAAATAACGATGTTAATAACGAACAATGCGAAGTTTTATTTATTTTACATGAAATGCTTGTTTATTCACTTTTATAAATTTCTGAATGTCAGTTAAGTTATCATAGATAAACGTTCATTGAGATTAATTCTTGGTATTTAATTACTATATAAAGTCTATATAAAGAAATATTATATTTTTACTGTTATTTATTCTGGAAAAGTCATGAAAGAAAATCTTGTAATTAGTATAAGTAGGGTTGTTTAGACATTGAAAATCTTAGGAGCTGAAATGTTTTACTCGATTAATTGTACGACTTCCTGGTTTTAATTGAATATATTCATTATTATTTACTGAGTTAAACTATAAAATTTTTATTAGAAACATGTCGCCTAATTAAAAGATTGATTAATATTCAAATGAACTAAGATTATTTTATATAATTATTGATAACAATTTGTACAATTTACTATAATGGAAAATGAACATTTTATTTATTTTTATTTCTTTGATAAATTTTTAACTACATTATTTTCAATTAATATTCTTTAAACTTCAATAATATGATTTAATAAATATTAAGTACATACTTTGAAATTAATTAAATTTATCATATAAAATATTATTGGCTATTTCAGTAAGAAAAGTGTAGACATTGCAAAATTAATTTTTTATAATTGCAGAAACATATCCAGCCTTAGTTAACCAATAATATGTTCTTGCGTTAAATATTTTCAAGGCCAAATTAATTAAGAAATTAGAAGATTTTGTTCGTAAAGCGTTCCATTTTAACAAATCAAGCAATTAATGTTATTGCTGTCAGTTGAATGAAAAAGTATCAGGATTTATAAAGATATAATTTAAAATTTATTAAATACAATTAAATTTTAAAGTCTTTATATTTTTTGAGCACAAATTAATGTATTTATTTATTTAACTAAATATTTATATTAAACATATTTATTAGTAAAATATTAATCGAAAAACTTTGATTATTGTTGTTATTATTACCAGGAAAGATAATTATCTACTTGTATTAATAACTAGATTATTCAACATTAATTTTGAAAATTACTCGAAACAGCTTTTATGTTGAATTTAAATGAACGTAATTCTTACGCATGCGTATATTTTCGGGATATGTGTCGTAAATGTAGAGAGTTGGAAGCGTTTATAAACATGATGAAAGTATAAATGGTTTAAAAGGTGTAAAATATCATATGTTACTATTATATATCAACAAGTTCAACGATAAAATTGAAGATTTATAACTTTTCAATTAAAATTCACATAAAATAAATGAATTATCTAATGTTATAAAGGAGAAAATGTCTTTTTCATTCTTTACTGTAAAAACTTGTGAAAAATACAACAAAGGTTTGTAATCTTTATTTATTAACTTACATTTAACTCCTTTTTTCTGTAATTTATTCTTTTCTTTAAACTATAATTGTATACTTTACTTATTCAATATAATGCATAACCTCAATTCAGTGTTATCATAATAATGTGTGTTTTGTGTTTACATTGTCAACTCTAAATTTTGATTATAAAGCAATTTATTTTTCTGCTTGTTTACTTATATTATATTATATTAATTAATATTTATCAATAATAAACTGTGGAATATAATATTCATAATCAAAGTACACCATTGGATGGAAATAAAATTATTTATAAAAAATAAGAAAAAGAAAGAACATATAAAATTATACTGTTTGTATCAAATTATATACTTTGGTAAATAAAAGTTTATTTTATTTTTTGATTAAAAGATTCTTTCACTAAAATTTATTACAAAAATCATGACTTTTATTGAGCATTATTTCTAACAAAGAACATTAATCATAATTGTGTCATTTATCAAACCAGATGTTCCTGTGATTTGAACAAGAAGAAGTCATTGTTTGCATTTAGTTATTCTTTGTGTTAAATTTGCCCGGGAACCATATTTATATAACTGACCTATCTTTGTTCACTTCTTAAATAATGAAAATTAAAATGTGGTAAACAGAGAGTTATATATCACTTGCATTGATAAAAGCAGTTTTTGTCAGTATATTTCAAAAAAAGAGAGAAAGAAAAATGTTCACAACCCTACTTTTCATAACTACATTTAATAAAGTAACATAAATCCTCATAAAATATATCTCATAGAAGGCTTATAGATACACAATTATTTTTGTTTTATAAGATATTATAATCACTATTCTAATTTAAAAAAAATTATATACCAAAATATTGAAAATTAACTATTTGTGTAGTTGAAACATTATTTTTAAATATAAGTATATTATATATAAAACAAAAATATGTACTTTATAATAAACAAAAAGTAAAAAATAAATTATTAAAGTATTTCCATTAAATTTTGTAATAAAAGTAATAATCTTATTAATTGATTTGTTTTTGTATGAATTAAGAGACTAAAAAATAAAATATTGATTAAAGAATATTAATTTAGTTAACTATAATTAAATAAATTTCTTACTGTAAATTAATTTTAAATATATTCATATGTACTGATTGATTCTTTTTTTGTGTAGATTCATAGCATGAAATGCACTAGCATTCAGAAATAATTGGAATTACACTTCAGTTATATCCATCAAATTTATTGTTACAAAATCAATGTCAAATGATGGCAGTTCAGTGAAAAAATATGGTGAGACACAAAGATATGTACGAAAAATTATTTGGGAACCAACGGAAATGGATAATATGGAGGTATACAAAAAGGTCAGTCAGTGGATTATGTTACACAAAGAGACGAAAATTAAAGCAGAATCACCTGATGCTGATACCTTGAATATTCCTGAAGAAATACCAAATTCGCCAGTATTTAATGCACGTAAACGCCTTAAATTAGATGATTTAACCCATGAATGTAATAATGATGGTTTACGGTATCCAAAAACACCTTCGAGAACCAGTAATTATAGAAAAATAAAAAATGCCTCACCTATTGTACGAAGACAATTATTTTCTGCAAGGGCAAGAAAATTTTATTGTAATAATGAAATTAAACAAGAAGTTTCTAGTCTGAACAATGAAATAAATTGTTCTCAAAGCAAATTTCCCAAGTTAATAAAACAAAAAAATTCTACATCGCCTGTAATTATTTCAAAACGTTATTCTTTTCGTAAAAGGGAAAGAAGCTATTCAATAGATGAAAATTTTAGTCAACTTCCGAATACAATTCCTCTAAAGATTGAAAATGTCGAAGACAGCCCTGTACAATTTACACGCAATATTAATATTAATCGCATTAAATCAAATATTCCATTTTCAATAAGACCAAGTTGTTCCCAGCAAATTGATCTAGTTGAAAGTGAAGAAGAATGTAACAACGATGACAAAGAGAATGATATCTTGGACAACGAAAGTTTCAGTGTAGGAGAAATTAGTTCGATACACAATATAATCGATGACTTATATTCTCAGGAAATCTATGGAAAAGAAGTGGCAAAATTAAATATAAGTACAAAATTTAGTCAAAATTCAGATGAAACATATTGCTCGTTTGTAGAGAACAAGGTTGACATACAGTCAGCAGAAACTGGTACTCAGTCAATTTCTAGGAGAATGAAACAAAATACAAATGATTTGCTCAAAATTTCTCAAATTTTATCTTATCCAGTTACTGAAAAAACTGCAGCTAATGAAAGTGAAGTTTCAAATTTGCAACATTCGAATGAAGGTAATGGAACAAGGTTTAATTTCAGTGTATCCAGTGGTACGCGAAGGAAAAGAAAGATGCAAAAGTGAGAATCAGTTTTATTTATATATAGAAAATTTTTCAATACTAGAATAAATATTGCATACACTGTGGGTTGCCTTTACAATTTTTTTCTCTAAAGCACAATAAATTTTCCAATTTATTAAAAATTTTTGTATAAAAATCCGTTAATACGAATAATTCATTTTTTCTTGACATTTATATTTGGCGTTAAGCTCAATTTTTTTTAAGAATAATATAATTTTTAATATAATTTTATTTAACAGGAATTCTTTACTGGATAAATTAAACAACCTGGTTGGAACTGCAGCATCTTTTAATCGTTTATGGTATCATCAAATAACTCAACCTCAATTCAAGGGGTTCTATACAAAGTTTGTTGTGTTAAACATTATTAGTACATATCCTTTCAATGGAAGACAGTTTTTTGAATGTGAAATTTACAAAGATGATGATAACTTATTATGCGAACTTATGGAATCATCATCATCTAGAAAAATTACTGTAATTGTAATTCCAGAAATTGTAGGCAATATAATAGTTCCAGACAAAAGCAATATGAAACTATATCCACCTTGGAAAATTATTGATAAAGAAAGTCAATTGTTGGAAGCACCGCATTTTCTTTTTGATGAAAAATCCGATAATATTAATTTAAATAATACAAAAGTTGCGAATGAAATGATTATTAAATTTTCCTGTGCTTGTTTAAAGAACAATAGGATTTGTAAAAAAGACTGTTATACAAGGTTTACAAATTGCAAACCAAGTATAATAAAAGAGCTGTTTAACTATTAAATTATTTACTACAAAATTTAAAATAACGGAAATAAGTTTTTTATATTGAGGTTAATTGTGTAACAACTGGAAAATATTATTGATAGTTCCAGATTGATAAACTATTTTTCGAAAGAAATTTAAATTAAAAATTCCGTATTTAAGTAATTATAGCTATTGTCGTTGTGAAATAATTATAAACAATCGATTTATATTATAAAGTTACATTTAATTTGTAAGTTATATTTTGCTTAAGATTCATTTCTTGTAATGGCTGTGCGCAGATAAAGCTTAAATATATGTATAATTTATATAAATGTTAAATATGTTTAGTTTATTGTTAAATTATTACAAGAATAATATTAATTATGATACGTCAATATGTAATGTTCTATGTAATGTTCGTGCGAACATAAATATGTTATTGAAATCCTGATAATTTATTATAAATTTGGCGTGCAAAACAAAGGAACAATAAATCATATTATTTTTTCTTAAATGATTCAATTATTTATAGCACTGAAAAATGAAACATTTTCAAAATGCAAGATGTAAACAACTTTGATTTTTTTGTATTTATATCCATTTTCATGTCCTTTTGATGTAAATAAACAATATTGTTATTCTTGTTACATTAATTTAACCTTTTTAATATTGTTTTCTTTAATTTAATACTTTAATTTTTCTCGGTAGTAAAAGTAAATCATATTTATAAATTACGATTTATAATTAAAACTACCACTCTTTTAAAGTTGTATATTTACTTGTATATTACATTTTATATTGAAATTTTCGTATCCTTATTACTTTCTTTATTAAGTTTCTTATTGAGTTTATATATACTGCACAAATAGATTTCAATATTACAAACAATAAACTTCAATTATATAAAAAATTGTTTCAATTTGATTTGCAACGTAATTTTTCTAATTCACTCATCAAATAATTATTTAACGTTTAAAGAAATCATTTTATTATTAGTGAATTTTCCGTTCAAAACATTTCTAAGAAAAATGTTCAACTTCGATTAAACAAGAAAAAGTCTAAAACTTTTCGTATTAATTTTTAAGCGAATTTTTAGTTATATCAAAATATAAAAAAAAAACTTACTGTATTAATATATAAATAAAAAACGTAATTCAAATAAATACCTTAGTTTAATGATATAATACGTTGAATCTACACGTAAAGTAAAATCAAAAGTTATTGACTGAAAATATTGAATTATGGGCAGCGCCATATTGAATATAATTTTCAAATGAATATCAGTTTAAAATAAGAAAATTTGTTTGACTATTACAAAATGAATCTAAATTTGAAAGAATTAACATGTAAAAGAATACATAAATATATTCTATATATATATATATATATATATAAATAAGTAATATAGATAATAAAAAATAAATACAATCACACTGTATTAATTTAAATTTTACCGCCAAGAAGTTCTAGTACTTTAGTTTATGCTTTATGTATAGAGGTCAGTATTATATGGTACAATCAATCGCAGTAGTGAATCATAAGTGATAGATAATTATTAAATGATTTTATCTGGTTGCAGTTTGTTACAGTTTATTTAAGAACATTGAATAACCTTTATACGTAATAAGTTTTTGGTTTTTTTACGCGTAAAATACGTGATAAAGAGTCAACAATCATTTTAAGGTTAGTTCGATAACATATCATTCAACTTGGATCAGGATTGCTGTCATTTATGACAATGAATTGACATTTGACATGTCCTGTTATTTGAACCCATTGTACTTTTAGAGATTTAATAGCATATAATTTTATTGTTGATGTTGAATAAATTAAAAACTTAAAACAAAACATTATTTTTTATATGCAGGTCACATATTCATGTTATAACAAATTTATTCGTAATTTTTTATTCTGAAGTACAGGTTATATTTTGTTTATATAAATTTAATTATTCAAATGAAGATAATCTTTCACAGTTATACATAATTAAATTAAATTATAGTGATTAAGTTTTAATATAAAGTCTCTTTTATATATATAAATATAAAATTGACAAATTGATTATAAATTATGAAGTATTTTTAATTAACATAAATAAAATTATTAAATCGATATATTTCATTTAAATATTATTTTATAATTTTTTAAAATAAATAATTTATATTTCTTACTGTTTATTAATACCATTAGATTTTATAAAGTTAAAAGATAATTATAAATCTACAAGATTGAAATAGAAAGATTTATTTAATAAATTTGTAATATTTTTTAACTAATTGTTTATTGCAAGATCTTTTCAAATATTAAATTAATTATACAATTAATTTTTAATTAACTCATTTATTTCAAGTTTTATATAGTTTGCTTTATTTATAGTTTATTTTTAAAATGAATTAAATAATTTAACAGAATACTTCAGATATTAATAAAAGTGATTTTTTCTAGACAAAACATTAAAAATGTCCATTGGACAAGATCGACCAGAGCTTTATGAAGAAGTAAAATTGTATAAAAATGCAAGAGAACGAGAAAAATACGATAATCAAGCTGATTTGTATGCTGTCGTGAATACTTTGCAACACCTTGAAAAAGCTTATATTAGGGATTGTGTTACACCTAAAGAATACACTGCAGCTTGCAGTAAATTGCTTGTACAGTACAGAGCAGCTTTTAAACAGGTATTTAAAAATTAAAGCTGAGACAGCAAAACCACGGTAGACACTTATAAGTAATATTTAAAAATAATTCATTTTACATTATTCAATAGATGTCATCTTTTGAATTTTAATTAATAATTTATTTAAGAGAATTGAAAAATCATAAATTATTTTTCTTTAATGCACTCAAAAGTAAATTCATTTTTATATAAAAAATATGTTTATATTGTCGCATCACCTAGTGATACACTAAATCACTTTATCTATAAATTTATGTAAAATATTTTAGGTGCAAAGTGATCAATTCCCCACAATAGATGCTTTTGCACGAACATTCAGACTGGATTGTCCAGCAGCTTTAGAAAGAATTAAAGAAGATCGACCAATTACAATAAAAGATGACAAAGGAAACACCTCCAAATGTATAGCAGATATTGTCTCATTATTCATAACTTTAATGGATAAATTACGTTTGGAAATCAAGGCCATGGATCAATTACATCCAGATTTGCGTGATTTAATGGACACTATGAATCGTCTGAGTATATTACCTAGTGATTTTGATGGCAAGGAAAAAGTGTCCGAGTGGTTGCAGACTTTAAATAATATGTCAGCATCTGATGAACTGTCAGATAATCAAGTGAGACAACTTATTTTTGATTTAGAAACCTCTTACAATGCGTTTAATAAAATACTTCATAATTCGTAAAAAAAAGAGCTATTTTAAATTTTACAAGTAACTATAATTCTTGAAATATTTTCTTGTACAGTAATGAATAACTGACCATTATTTTTAGATTTAAATAATAACACTTTTTTATGTCAAATAAGTGTAAAACTACTAATAATCTTGAGATTTACATAACAAATAAATTTTTCTATATTTTTCTTAATATTCTCGTTTGCTAAATAATAATCTTAAATGCTCAGCTGTTTTTATGTAGGTGAACTTTTCACAAATAAAATTATTATTATTGAAAGTTGGTTCCTATTGATAGTTTGATATTCTCATGATTAAACATTAATATGAGATTTCGATCGATGAAGTAAATTATTTTTCAAAAGGGATAACATTAAATAGATAAGTGAAAGCAGTTTATATAGATAGATATTAGTAGATGATAAGAAATTATTACTGTTCATTATATAAGATGTGTAAAGTGTATGAATAAAGATTTTGATTATGATTATATTTTATACATTTAACTTAATGGTTTCGAGTATTACAACATTAAAAAAGTTATATGAAAAAGATGGAATACGCAAGGTTTAAATTGTGAACATAAAAGATGATTGTTTTGAAATATAAATTTTAAATGTCATTTATTATAGTATAAAATAGAAATTGTTTTATTATATTTTGATAAAAGAATTATGAACTTTTTTCTCCACAATTTCTTATTTCTCCGATATTGTTTTGCATATCATTTCAGATTATTTTATATGAATTATTCTCATTTTCCTATAAAAAAATAGAGGAATATGTTAGATTTCTCTGTTGTTCAATAATGCTGCTAATGTAATAACGCGACTAAACTATTGACCAAACCAAACTAAATTGAACCGAACTACGGTAACAAGTTAGTAGTCACGGGTAACGCCCGGTTAATGGAAGTTTCATCTTTTCTAATTGAAATACTTCTTAATTACAGTCAACTTAATTAAAATTTTATAATAGAAACATGTGTTTGGAATAACATTTAAAGGCCGATTGTCGAGAAATACTGAACTGCATCCAGTTAGGATTTAATTAAAAGCACAATTTGGAGTCGGCGGTTGCTAATGGATGGATCAACTTGTTTCAATAGAAAGAGAGAAATAAGTTTTTTTATTTACTTCCAGTTTTATTCTACAAAATATTTTTGAGATATTAACGTAGAAATGGCGAAGTCATTTAAATTAGTTAGAGTGTCTATTTGAAATTCAAATAAAAATCCTTGAAATGCAAAGAATTTGATTCTAATTGAATTCTGCATGGAATGTTAATTTGTTTAGGAATCGTCTATTAGGGATAATTCTTATTTTGTCACTATTATGAATCTAAACATAGTTTTTTTTCTTATAGAGCAAATTCTGCATCATTCTTAAAAAGTCATATCTCCTCTAGGTGCAAATCGATATTTTTACTTTTTAATACTAATAATATTATTATAATAAGTCACTTTTATTGTCAAATAGTTAACAATTTAAATAAGAATTAGAGAAAAAAATATTTTCTAAGAATTATTTTTCCTAAAGCTGATGTGCTGTAATCACCAAAAATGCGAAATAGTTGGACGGCGTCTGCACCTCTTTATGTATTCTATTAACATTGGCTAGCTTGCGGAAAACTGAGTACTACGCCGTAACCTTGAATGCACAGCGTCGATGTGCTGTTACAGCGTCTGTTTCCCGAAGGCGCGCTAACGTTAATGAGATATATGTACAGGGGCTCGCAGACTGCATTGCTTTTCAAAGGGGCTCTGAAAATAATGATAGTGTTACGGGAGATATTTTTTATCTATATAGTCTCAAAATATGATACTAGAATTAATATCTTTCTTGGTACTTTTTAATGAAATGTTTTGAATACTTAAAATATAAAAAAAATACTTTACATATTATGTTTTATTATATTATTTATATTTCTTTTTAACTCAAAATTTATTATAGCAATATAATTGATAAAATGTGAAATATGATATAAAATTTAGTTATCAAAAAATTATATAAATTAATTATATAATTCAGTTTTTACAATTCATATTTATTATAATTATAATTTATTTGTTTTTAATTGACTTTTTTCTAAGGTATAGATTATTTCACCTTTATGGACTGCTATTTTGGTATTATAGATATATGAGGCTCTATATGGTGATTTGTATAACAATTTAGCAACAGATTTAGATACTTCCTAAGTGATTTGTATCTTCGAAAGTGCCATTAAGCACGTGAAATGGAAGTTATGAGAATAATCCTCAAAGTTGCGTTATTTTGATAAACGTACTCGAGTCCATCGTTTCGTTTTGATTTAATTTCTTAAACCCATTTCACGCTACAATCACAATTGTTTTATTTAATAACAAATTAAATAATTAAACAATTTTAAAATGTGACGACTAAAAGGGTCTGCATTTCTGGTCGCCTTATTACTTATTTAATTTTTGCAATTTGATTAAACGCAAAACTCATTATAAACAGACGAGGACAGAAAATCATTATCGACTTTTTGCATCAAATTAATTAAAAGTCTCGCCAATAATCGAGCTAAAAGTGAAGTTTGCATGTTAAACAATAGTCGGAAATTAGTTTTATGGGCGAAATAAAATGAATAGTATAATTGAAAAACGGCGAGGATTTGTGCTTTTTCGCATCCGACCTGTCATTAACAGGCAAATAAATTTATGGAAATTGAAAGGGGCGTCAGAGAGTTGCCAGAATTTTTATCGCTCGGCAGGATTTCATCCGCTTTGCTCGAGTTATTTTCAAATTGAAAAATTCGTATCACGGTAAATAAGACATAGATATCTTAAATTGATCCGACCATTCAATTGGAATGCACGCAATCTAAAGACGAGCCATCCTCCGCTGAATCCCGCCCTATTTTCCCCTAAAAACTTGCATCACGCTCATTAAGATGAAGTGCCATTCGTTATTGAAATAATAGATTTCATGTTTTCTGCGAAAAACATATTTTTAACAAATAATAAATGAATTGATCTGCACTGAGAAAATTGTTGCTAATAAAAAATTTAGCTCGAAATAAAATTTTGATAAAATTCTTTAACTATCATCATATTTGTTCTATTAATCCCTAGTAAAAATTAAACATTTGGGGTATAATTTTAATATACATTTGATAAACTAGTATATATATATATATATAGTATTACAAAATAATTCATATAAACTTCGCTTTATTCGTACGTTATAATAATACGAATACGCTGTATTATGCACATATTAATTATGATTACGTTAAATTTTACTAGCATATTATTTTGGAATTTTGATTACGATAATTATGAACGATGTCGAAATGAACGAATTATATCGCGTGGGACTAATTTACAGAGAGAATGGGACAACGTGAAAGCCGGATGGGGTGAGGTAGATCGAAGAACGATAAAATAGTCTAGGCAGACTCTCAAGTGAGTGTACAGTGTAGATTGTAAACCCCTACGAAATGAACTAATGGAAACTACTTAGAACTTGAGTATGTTGGTAGATCGACATCAAAAAGCGTATGCTTTTAACGGGAAAGAATATTATTTTCATATCAAAGTATCTGGCCATTTTTGCAATCGCATCATTTTATTTTCCGTACCTTCTTCTTTTTGCCTATCCCTTTAGCTTTTATTACTTTTTTTTCTTTGTAATTATGCATTTGATAAAAGGACTGATATTATCTTCCTTAAATGAAGTTTGAACATAATTTGATTTAAGTGCGATAAGAATTTTAAAGTTCATTTATTTATCGGGAGAGAAGTTTATTAATAAAAAAGTATGCACGGCGAATTTTATTTAAGACTATTAAAGCAGAGAGTCAAATTGAACTGTCGAATATATTTGTTCAGACGATTTAATCTTATATGGAATAATAAAGATTGGCAACTATTTAAAAATTTATTTGTATTGGATTGAAGTCTCAATTTGTAGTCAATTGATTTATTTATATATAATATTATATTAACGAACTGTTTGGTTTAAATGTATATTTTAATATTTTTCATAAAAAAGTCTGATGAAATAAAATATTTTATTAGTGCATTTTGCGAAATTATTTATCATTTTCAACCCTTTACTTATTTATAAGAGAATTCACGGTAATAATAATAAAACATAATTTTTCATAGATCCTGATTTATAAATATTAATAGACAAGATGTAATCAAAATAAAATCGGGTTCTATAGGAAACTACTCAGTGGACGAAGAATTGAAAAAAATAGCACCAAATTTACTTCCTTCTCTAAAGTGATCGAAATGTTGAGATTAGATAAACTTTGACCTCGGCTAAAGAGTACAAGTTCCTTTTCACGAATCTGTCGAGAGTACCAAAGAAGGAAAATTTTCCTTTTTCAGTCTTTTTCTTTTTAATTCTTTTTTTTATAAGATTTTGAAATAAAATATTTTATTTGAGACGGATTTATTCAGTTCAATTTGATTTTATTCATTTAAATTAATAATTATATACATGTCTCTATTAATCGCGAGTTAAATAATGTGAAATGAAGGAGTTAATCACTGAGACGTATGTTTGTGGTACTCAGTGGAAAAATATTCATCGCGAATAGCAGATTAAATCTGATTAGGATTATCCATTGTAATATAATATTGATTTAACATGCTTATCGTGTTGTTTCAACCTGATTAAGCAGTAAAGCCCGTCGATTCTCAACAGTATCACATCGTGATACTGTTTTTATTGGAAATGAGATGTTGAACATTTTGATAGATATTTTTATGAACTAGAAAAAACGTTTCGATATTAAATTTCATGATGCGTGGATTTATATGCACACTCAGAAAAATATTACAACAAACTTTACTGCACAGTTCATAGCAGTGCTGACATAAAATTATTTTTTTATCGTTATTAGTCGACAAGTATTAAAATGTAAGAGGGTGCGTTATAAATTTTAATATACCGTGGAATTATAAAGTAATAAAATTTAAAATTTCTTGTACTACTTTTGAATAATAATTTGTTAAAATGTTTACGTCAGAGTTGTTGTAAAGCTCTAACAAGTTACAAAAGGTTATAAATTACGATATAATTTGGTAGTTTTTTAAAAGGAAAATTTTCCGTTGCAATTCTCTCTTTGTCTAATTAAAATTAGCCCCCCCCCCCTCCCCATTGGTCCCCTCTCGAATCCAAATTTCCCGTGATTCCACTCGTTTCAAAAGACGCCTTCCCGAAATCGCCGTGCAAATAAGTCCGCATTAGATTGAAATGAATAGTGGAATGAATTTTTCATTCAATCACAATCAACTGACTCTTTCACGGCTCGACAAGCCCTCACCACGGAGCGCACCTTCTCCTTCGAATTCATAACCTGTTCGATCGCAAACCTGACGGAATCGAATCATGCCGCGACGTGGCCAAATTTACGTCGGTTTCGCCCCGAATTCGGAGCGGGCGTTTCCCCTATTGTTGCTTAAAAAGGCATATCGCATCGGAACGACGTGAGACGATTATGAAGAAGTAAAGTGAAGTCGTGTGCGTGAGTTGGTGCCCGCGCCGTAGGGGCTGTAACGGGCGCGGGGCGGGCCGAGAACGAAGACAAAAGCTTCGCTAAAAGCTCGCGAGATGCGCCGATTGGCGCGCACCTGCGGCCCGACTTTCGGGGCAATTTGCATGAGCCGGCTGTGGCGCCAATTTAAGGCCAAATTTTCGAAGCATGCGTCATCCCCGGCGGTCATAATTTTCCGCGCCGTAAAATTTCGAGGCCGCGTTAAACGCTCCTAAAGGAGGGCCGCCGGTATTCTTCACCGGTTGCACTGGCGCGCAAGGTGTCGCGGCAGCCCATCAAGCTCGCGCGCACTTTATTGCTTCCGAATGTATCATTTTTTTGCACGTAATTCCGGGGTCGGCAAATCGACCGCGTTCGTTATATTTTATTTCAATTTTCCCGCTGTCTCGAGTGAGACGATATTCTACTTGTCGTGTTTCGCTCGGACTTTTCTAGTAAAAATGGTCCACGTTTGTTTCTCAAGAAGGTAAAAAATATTTACGATATTTGTGCGATTATGACTGCAAGTAATTGAATTAGATAAAATTTTTAATTAAGACTTATTAGTATTCTAGATTTTTGTATCAAAATATCATAATATTAAATCATACTTTTAAAATTAAAATATGTAAAATAAGGTTCTATGTAATACAATATAAAATTAAATTATCAATCGGATCTCTGTGAAAAATTTATTTGAAAAAAAAACTCTCAAAAAGTTTTGAAGAACTAGAAAATTTTCATACTCGGAACTTTTCTTTATAAGTTTTAATATAAACGTTAAGGTATACTATAAAGTATAGTAGTTTTTCCAAAAAAATTTAACGGTATCGTTTAATAATTCTAGAGTAAAAACTAGTATATTTTATTTTCCATTGATATTCATTCCATTTTGTCGCACTGTCAGTAAAATGCAAACAAAAAAGAATCATTTATCCAAGAATATATAATATTTGAAACGATAAAATAATAATAGAATCATCTCTGCCGTTATTTTCTGAAAATTATGACTTCCATTAAGATAAATTTGTCATAAACGTTCGGATATCGTAAAAAAGCTCTCCCGCCGCATTAATATCAATAAAATTCGTCTCTTCTCTCTTCCGGATTCGCATTCCGCCGAACTAAAGTTGACAAGGACTCTCACCGTCAGTCATAGTTTACATACAATCTTTTGATTTTCCATCGGATATATATATTGATACTATATTGAATCCGGAGTAGTCGAATAGTGATTTATCAGCGACGAGAGGCAAAAAGCTTGAAAGACGATGTCAGTTGGCGAGCTCATAAATTCTCCCAATCACCGACAAATGTTACCAATTTCGCAACAAATGTTACAAAAATGTGACGCTTGCACTTTTTTTGATACAACGTAAAGGATTATGCTGAATGCTAAAGTATCGTGGCTTTGATTTATCGAACACGATTGATGAGTTATTTAGTCAAAAAGGAAAGGAAGTCACTGACATTTTATACAGTCTTCAAATAAGTCACCTAATATATTTGTTGTCACTTTTCTTTGCATTTCTATAAACGCGAATAATCAATAGTATAGTTCTATTTTTTATACGTATAATTAGTAGGAATATATATGGATCGATGAAAAGCAATTTTTAAATATTTCTTAATTAAAAGCTACACCGAGAGAAAAAATTTGAAAAAATTGAAATCTGAAGATATTATGGACAACGTTGTAAAAAGTGCAATAAACAATTGTACAATGTATTCATATATTTGTGAAAATAAAATGAAGAATCATAATATTTACGTCTTTTATGAATTCATTTTACAATTTTTTATTGTGCTTTTGTACATTTATCCGTTATGTCCTTAAAATACAAAAAGAGATTACATTTTTTTCAACAATTTTTCTCTCACTGAACACTCACAAAACTGTCTATTTAAGAGCAATAGAATATTCTTATATTAAATAGGGTTTCCATTCATTATATGGACAAAACGAAATTCTATTTATAATAAGAATAAATAATTCTTATAAAGCATATATTTATGTAAAAAATAATTCCACACGGAGAGAAAAGATTAATAAAAATTACTGACATTGTTGGTAAACTGGTCATATACTTGCAAGAATTGAAAAATTACTATCCTAAGTTAGTAAAAAGTGTCAGCTTTCTAAGAATCATTTTCAACAAATTGATACGTTTTACTAACTTAAGTAATTTTTCAAGTTTTGCCAATATATAACCAGTTTACTAAGAATGTCAGTAAATTTTATTAATCTTTCCTCTCCGTGCATTTATACTAAACGGATTTGTTTTCCAGAAAAGAATTGCATGCAGTATATATAAATATGTATACTACAATTAGACATATTTTCATAATAAACAGAAATCTCGTTAGTATTATCTGAGATAAGATTTATCATAAAATTAATTACCTTTTAATATAAAAACATAAATTTATTGTTTACAAACTGAATATTCTTAATTTTAATTGATTTTCTATTAATTTTAATAGGAAAATTTTCTTTGTACAGTTTTCTTAAAGTAAGTATATTTCTTTTCTGAGTGTACCATACAAGATAATATATCCTTTAACTGGTATAAAAAATAGTAATTTTTAACCGTAAAATACCTACAAAAATTTCCCATCCGACCCTATTAACTTCAATTAATCTACTTTATCGTATCATACTTTCCCGACTCGTGCAAGTCTTTGCATAAACAAACGTATCACATTTTCGTGGCCTCATCTAATCGAGTGATTGGGACTTTGATTTTTCGTGCTGATGTCCGAGGGGAGGGGGCGGGGGGATCTCTTAATTGTTAAAACGAGGAGGTAAGCGGGAGGGCTGGGGGATCAGCGGGCATTAAACGTCATAATAACATTGAAGTGACGCAATGAACTGTCATAATTAAAGTGTCACTTGATTCCAAAGCGAGCCGTGGGCAATGAGAACGAGAGCTTTCGAAGCGTCCGGTGTTTTCTCCAGGGATCGTGTTTCCGGTTAGTCGGCCGTTAAAAGCGACGACGGTACATATATACCTATAACGCGTGTGTGTATATATATATATGTATATATGTTCTGATTGGAGTTAGGGTTGTACCACGTACGGACGGGTCTCCGGAGGACTGATCAGGGTGAAATTTGTCCCTGGGAAACGCTTACACGCCGTGCGTTGCCGATAGACGAAGGGGCTTGCAATCGATCAGACTTGATCAACGCCACGCCTCTTGGATAATGTCTGTTATTCATACACGGAATTGTTGCGCAAAAGGCGGGATCTGCTTGTTTAATCCCGAAATTCCGCAGATGTTCAAATTGTCGGGCAATGAGGCTTTCGGGGAGGGGGGGCAGGAAGGGGGAAGGGGGAGATATTATTGAGTCGGTTTGCGGGTAAACCTGGCACCGTCTCATCCGCGCCGGCAAAAGTCATTTAATATTTATTCGCGGATAACATCGGCAAATAGAATAATAAATCGATTTTGAATAGTTAAGGATTGAAAATCCATGGTCTTGCTCGATAACACGTTGGGTATTGTTTTTTTTTTTAATTTTTGCCACCTTTTAATTTTGGGTATTGTTTTTTTTTTTTTAATTTTTGCCGCCATTTAAGGATGCGTCCGAAAAGTGAAGAATTTACACAAAATAGTAAAGATGACCATTGTAAGGACAATTTTTAGTATGACTGCATTTAAGCCTTTAAATTTTTCTATTATTTTTAACAGAAATATTCATTGATCCAATATATTCTTAAATCAGTATAAGAAATAATAATTTATGATATTCTTTTTCTGAGTTTATGCATTTTATGGATAAAATTTATATAAAGTTGGGTGGCTTCCAAAAGCCTTTTAGATATTTATTTAGCGTTATAATTATTAATATTTTTATTTATTGTTATTATTATCACTATTAATATTATTATTGTTATTATTATGATTATCATCACTGTTATCGCGTTTGAACTGAACTGATCTATCTCACACACCGCGACATGATTAATACAGGTGTATTAGTTATGATTAAAATAATAACACGAACAAACATTAAACTGTAAAAAAAAACTGCGCTACTTACAAGGGCTTTATTATTGCAGAATTCGCGTTGTATTCGCCGTGTAAGTTTACCTGAAAAATAAGAATAGGCCAATATTAGGTACACTAGTTCATATTGGGTATATGCAATTTAGTTAATTATGAGAACATTACATTATATTATTATCATCATTATTATTATTAGCATCATGATAATCGTTAATATAATTATTATAATTATTATTATTATTACAGTGTCTCGTGTAAAAGCTTTTAAGAAGACAATTTCTTCTGACATTCATCTTGTAATTTTGTCATCGTTTCGATTTGAATTCAGTTTATGTTCTGTTTGAATTTTGTGACAATTTGCGTCGCAATGGAAAAGTACGCCCGACTCCTTGATAAGATTAATATTGTTCGCGAAAAAAAGTCACGGGGAGGGGGCACAACCTTATTTTTCGGATAAGAAAGTAAGCATTCCGAAACAACAAAACTTATGACGTTGAAAGTTTTCTGGCACTGCCGCAGTGTTATTATCGAGGCGCGGAAAACTCGTTAAAATTCCTGAATTCTTTGTATATATCTGCGGCGACACTGCGGATGCACTTCTCATAAAGGGCTGCTTTCCAGTTCTCCTAAGCGAATGTACAAATTTTCCGTTTTATTAAAAAGTTACGTTTTTGTATACATTTCATAACGCGATAATCAACGCGAGTTAACGCTACAAAGGAAGACGTAACATATAATAAATCATTGTTCTTTTAATTATTTAACCATAATATTGCAAGTATAATGCCAAACTAATAAACTTTTTTATTAAAAACTGATATTTCTTTCTCTCAGTGTACTCAAACTGAACTATATAATTTTGTAAAATTCTTGTTGCTTAGCATAGATTAAGTGAGCTTAATTAAAACAATCTGGCATTAAATTTCTAGAGAATTATTTATATGAAGCATTATTAAGGGATATTGAAAACACGTGCTTTTCGGAATATTCAATACGTACCCATTGAATTCGATCATATTCTGCGATGATTGTTAGAGAAGCAGAGAGAGAGAGAGAGAGAGAGAGAGAGAGAGAGAGAGAGAGAGAGAGAGAGA
>JABFPN010002632.1:0-21328 GCA_022817305.1 Leptoteleia sp. ZL-2020 | reverse complement strand
TCGGGAGTTCGCGATCCTTTTTGATTATGGGACTATTGGTCGCTGAGCCTTCGGGAGTTCGCGACCAATAAGTCCTTTTTTGGTTACCTCCTTTATTGGAGGTATTGTGTGTATGAGTGAGTGTGTGTGTGAGTGAGTGGGTGTGCGTGTACGTACGTGCGTTCGCACGTTGTATGTGAACGTGCGTGCGTGTGTGTGTGCTCTCGCGTGCGCGTTTGTTTGTGTGGGTGCGCGCGTGCGCGTTTATCTGTGTGTGTATGGGTGCTCTCGCGTGCGCGTTTGTTTGTGTGTGTAGGTGCGCGCGTGCGCGTTTATTTGTGTGGTCGCTTGAGCTCTTACGGGGCTCGTGATTTTCCCCGTGGAACTTTTTATTTTTCAGGTTTATTGGAGGTTGACGTTTGCGTCAATTCCCCCCTTCTTCGCAATAAAAAAAAAAAAGAAAAAATGATCGGAAATTAAGAACGAAATGTGAATGATATATTATTATTTTTTTTTTTTTTTTTATTTTTTTATTTTATAGTATTGACGCTTTCTTACAGACTAAGGGTTGGGGGATATTTTCAGGGATGTCTTTCTTCGTGACCGGAGATTATAGCGGGTTTGCTCGGGAACCGTGTTATCTTTTCGGGGGTAGGAGGGTTCTCTTCCAACGTATGCCGATTGAGATTGGTGGGTGCAGGCTTCATATCCCGGCGATGATATTTTTGACCTTTAATTTGATATATAGAATCGGTCAGTCGTAGGTCAATTGGGTATGGCCCTTCCCATTTGGGAGCAAAGCCGGCGTGAAATTTGTCCATGGCTTTGGATAGGGGGTGTGTTCGGATGTATACCAGGGTTCCGATTGGATAGGAGGATTCCGATTTTGTATTGGGTGGTTGGTCGTGTTTGCGTTGCTGATAGGCGGATTGGTGGGCTTGGACTTGTTGGTGGATTTCGCTAAAGGGGGGAACGTAATTTTCCCCTTGCTTCCATTCACCGGGTCTGTTTAGGTTTTTCCCGAGCAATACTTCGCTCGGAGTTTTACCGGTCGCCGCGTTTTAGCTTAATTAGTTTATTTTTTTTTCCCTTTATTTTATTTCTGGTTAGGATTTTACCCGCTTTATTTTCTCTTTTTGTTTTTCCTTTCCCCGAGAGGCCCGTTTCGTGAGCCTGGACCGCCGTCCTGGACGAGCACCAGACTCACGGACTCCTCTCGAGGAAAGACCCCCCATGATCCACATTCCTCACCACCACCCTTCTTCGCAGAACCCATCCGCACCTACCGGGCAACGACACGGTCGACCCGCCACACCTCCTCGAGGAGCACCTCCTCCTCCCAAAACCCCCTTATACCAAGTCGACCTACGTCAACCACTTCTTTTGGTTTTGGAGCTCCAGATCGTATTACTTGCATCAACCAAAACTGAATTGAATCCGTGGTGTGTGATTCAGTTAGCATCTGAGCTACACTGAACTGAATTCCATCAACGTTCATTACAATTTGGTATAAAAAAATGTGTCCTGTTTGAACGTTAAACGGACGTACAACTTTTTGAACAAATCCACCAGATGCGTCTATGGATATGCAGATGTTATTTTGTTGACTAATTTTTTGACACAAGTGAATTTGACTGTTTAACCAATACATTACTGTAAAAGGTTTTACTGAAAAAAAGTGGATTTCATTTGCAAATTTTCCACCAGCCAATTTTGTTATCGCTGTCAGTGGATCTTTATCAACATACTGTGTTTGTTGATATTCATACTTTGCTTGTCTTAATACGTCACCTGAATATAATGTTGCTGGCTCTTCGTCACCAAATACCATACATTCGTTCGCCTTTTCGACGTCCATTAAGCTAGCAGAGCGAAGTCAGCAGAAACAAACCAAACCTGGCTTATAATTGAGTGCTAATTGACTGCTAATTACGTGCCCCAAAAAAAGTAAGTGCTGTAAAAGAAACATAAAAAAATGGATTTTGCTAGCTTAAGATTAAGCCAGCAGAATCTATGGGTTTTTTAAAAATAAAAAATGGACGTCATATATACAACTATATTACTATTGAAAACAATAAATTGTTTCTTTTAAACAGACAATTTTTCTATTGAATGTAAAATAAACAATATAAAAGGCATATTTAATCATAACTTATATAGATGGCGAACATCTTCAAACCTTTCTAACTTATCATCTTTACGTCCGAAATTTTTAGACAAGTGTCAAATGCAAGATGGAATGCAAAATTTAATATCAAGTGTGTGCAATCTGGTTTATTGCCTCTACACTTAAATAATAATTATAAAACAAACAAATCAAAATAAAATAAAATAAAAATAAATTCAATAATAACGTATATAAGATGTAAATATTAGATAGCGTTTCGTTTCTTGGTTACACTGAAACTCATCAGTAAGGCTAGTGTAACCAATGCCTTATACGCTATGATTTCATTTCAAGAAAATGTGTTGTAATATGATATCTAAATATCATCTCAATAGTAAGAAAGATGAAATTTCGCTCATCTTCTCCATCTACCGAGAGAATCTGATATCATTTTCTTGAAATTCAAATTTTGTTTATTTTGAAAGAACTAATTATTATTTTAGTGTAGAGGCAATAAATTATTAGAATAATTATTATTTAAGTGTAGAGGCAATAAACCAGATTGCACACACTTGATATTAAATTTTGCATTCCATCTTGCATTTGACACTTGTCTAAAAATTTCGGACGTAAAGATGATAAGTTAGAAATACAAATTTTAAGTGTCATAAAAAATTCGTTAATATCTTCAAACCTTGATTACAATTTAAAGAACTATTTCTTGGAAACTTATCATCATACGATATCGTTTGATAATTATAGTATAAAATCACAAGACTATTATTTAATTTTTCTAGTCTCTGCTCGCAAAGGTGTACTTAAAGGAACGATCTTATTACGTAAGAATTCAATGCGAGCTTTTTTCCTATTAAAATTATTTGCTTCGCTACCACTCGGAATGATTTATTGCGCGTTGAGATACGTGAGACGCAATAGCAAACTTGAATGGAACTTCTTTTTAAGTACGAACAATTACCGGGCACAGGCGCTCCACTTACTTCGAACACTTCAATTTGTCAAGTTAATGCAGGCTTTTTAAGAACACAACAAACCGCCGGGTTGTTCGACTCTTCGCAGTTGGGGTCAAGCTCCTAATCATTATTCGTAAAATATTTCCGATCAGTCTCGAACGACCGAGCCAATACTTCCGCGCGCCTTCGATTAATAACGCGGCCCGTTAATGGTCAGCTTTGTTTCTGGCGCAAGTTCCGGGGCTCGCCCGGATTAACGTAATTTAATGTTAGTTTAACGGGTGCGTTCAAACTTGAACTTAAATTTACGCTGCCATGAAACTACGATTATTGGTTTGTATGTTGTTTTGCGCTTCAGGTGTGCGCTCAATACACGACGGATTAGACAGCAGTTAGGCGAATATGTGGGCTCCAATTTATCCTTATCTGTGGTTTACATACGCGCTATAAATTAAACTTATATCCTCAAGAAATAATTCAAACGTTGATCGATAGACCGAGGATGAATTTCGATACAGGGTCTCGGATATTTTTACAATAGTTTTGTAAATGGCAAGTGTTTCGCTTTGAAAGATTGTTTACGACCTAATTTTTATGGCATTCGTCTAGTGTGACTGTTAATCAATTTTTCCTTTTTTTTTTTTCCTTTCGGGTCAGAACTCGCTCCGCACCAAGTGCACGGTGTACGTGCTGGAACTGCTCGATGAGAGTGTCAGTTGTATCTTCCTGCAGAGCGGAGAAAAATATTTCGGGAAATTTTACTATAAATTTTTGGGCGAAACCGTTGCCGAAGAACGTGTTTGAGAAGTTTGTTGTGTCATAGTAATTTGTGTTGAAATTATATATTGCACACTGGGGAAAAAAGTAATGGTAAAATTTAAAACATTTCATATTCATTTAGGGATATCTCCGAAGAATGAAGTATTCTATTAATAATAGTAAAAATGATAATCATAAAAGCAATTTTTACTACTTTTGCATTAAAAGCTACGGCATAGCTTTTAAATTTTACTATTATTTATAGTGAAAGCATTTATTTTTCCAATATATCCTTAAATTGATATAAATAATAGTAATTTATGATACTTCTTTTTTCTCAGTGCAGTGCAATTTGATTAAACGACTTTTCGTGTTATGTTACACAGTATATGATATCAATTGAATAAATAATATACCTATGGGAAATTGCCAGAGTCGACCTACGGGACCGATTCTGGCCCAGTACTGTTAGCCAGACTTTGGTAGACAGATAGGGACGGTACTGGTTTGAGCTTGGTTATCAACAAAAACAGAAGATAACCAGATGTAAGACATGTCAGGCAAAATATCAACGCTATAGTTGATCCAGACTTGAAGCAGTACTGGTGATTTAAAAAAATTGTTCAATGCAAGAGCAACCTTGGATGATTACTGGTAGGGTATAGCTATACAACTGGTACGTTTAGTTATAGGGTACTGGCCCAGTGTTGTCACTCCATTACTGGCACCATTCCGTCACTGTACCGGTAAACAAATTTACCAGTACTGGTAACTCTGGTAATAATACTGTACCAGTACTTGGCCTGTAGAACATATCCTACTGGGATATGTCGTTTTGGCAAATTGGAAGCAAGAGTTAATTTGACTTGGAAACAATGTTAAATTTATCTTGGTAGTATATGACAGTAACTTTTAAGAATACGTCCAAATGTAATTCTTTACTAGTATAGTTTGCCAACAAGCCAAGGTGTTGTTCATCTCGCTGAAAAATGTTTCTTTTCGACTTCAAGATAGTTATTTCATAAGTGTCATAAGTTTATTGGATGCTTACTAATACGATGATGCATTGATTTTTATATATGATATAACAAGTTTTCAATGAACTTTGAAACATTGCTTTATTGAGCACATTCAACATAGTCACGTTCCAAGTAAAAAGATATTTCAAGTCAAAGTAACCGAATTTTAATTACACTTCGAACAATTTTTTTTTCATGCATTCAATTAATTAGTGTAATGAGTTTGAATTTAAAATGATTATACCGCGAACAAATTAATTTAAATGCCAATTTCCGTTGATTTCGTAATTAATTTTGTCAGTTTTGCAATACAAGATTTTTTATTAAAAGTATCAATTATGTAAAGTAGGGAGAAGAAATTTTAGAAAAAAATTCCATTGAATATTCATTATATTTACTTATTGCGCATGATATATTTGATAAAAAATTTCCTCTTTTTTTTCTTTATTTTACTTTCATCTTGCAAACTATGGTGCTATTCAACGATGTCAAATCTTTCAACACGGTAATATAATAATTTATTAATTACAAGGGCGTGTATTAAATAAAACATGATATGTCAATAGTTTCTCTTCTTGGTACGTAGTTGCAAAAGTAATTGTTAGAATCAAGGCGTTAGCTGCGAGTTCTCGGTACGCGGCACCTGCTATTGTTGCTTCATATTGTCGTGATAAATGAACGACAGAATTCCGGGCGCCGATGATAAATACGAGTCAAGGAGGCAGCAGCGCTTCAACATTTTAGCAATCCTCACGTTTTTTTTTTCTTCCTTTTTTCTCTCCCACTTTCAGTCGATATTATTCTTCGCGCTCCATCGTGCGCTTTTTTACAATTGATTTCAATGAAACAAGGAGTACATTTTGAATTTCAAATTTTTGCGTATCGGATATTGATTTATGAACAATTCGCGGAATTTCGTGGCGTTCATTCAAACATTTCTATTTAAAGGCGAGTTTGACGATTCACTGTTGTGGAATTTTTCATTTATTACAATTGAGTTCAACGATTCCAAAGTAATGCGCGGTGGAGAGCCAAGAAAAATGATTTTCACGGCTCGAGAACAGCTACTTTCGTTTCATTATAATGCGATGAATTATCGTACACATATAGCAATGGTAAAAAGTTGAAATGTGTCTTAAATGTCATGTTTGAACAGAGTAATGTTATATATCGTTTAATGCGCGTCTTAATTTTGCATTGTTACTCGTGTAAAATTAAGTACTTTTAATGAAGTTCAACATTGAAACGTTGTATAATCAAAAACCCTAGAGATAAATTATTAGACGACGTTAAATTTCTTTTAGGCTAAATTAAGGTTTTAATAATAGTAATTAAGGGTAGTAAATGTTAATAACTTTCGGAATTTATATTCAATTAAGTAAGGGTAATAGGTTGGAAAATATTGAATTCAAATTGTCAAAATTGTTGAATTGAAAAATGGTACTTTTGGAAGTTTCTTTAAAATGTTTTGGATTAATTTTGTTAGTTCTTTTATTGTTTCTTTTTGTTTTTTTTTTAATTCGTAAAGTTGTTTACACTTTTTATCTTCGTTTAAAATAATAATTTTAATTCTAAAGTACAAGATAATATATATTTTGAAAGAATAATAATGTGTTTTAAGATTAAAACATTAAATATATTTTTGGTTGCAGTATTTGAACACTTTTTTTTTCATTCGTTATTCTAGTAAATAAATCTGTAATTTATCTATATTATTGTTATTACATAATCATTTAATTAATATTAAACAATTACTATTTTTAATTATTCATAAAATAATTACCAAAACACTTTACACATATAACTTACCTTTATTACTTTAAAAATTATCTTAATTTAAAAGTTAACTTACATTAAAAATATATGTTATTATTAAAAGCAAGTGTATTTGTTATACATTTTAAATAGATTAAACGATTTAAAGAAAACCTAAATTATTTTTCGATATCGGTTGTGGGATTGATATCTGTTTTATTTTTATTTTGAACGAAAGGTCAGAGTGCACTATACATTTGATTGCCAGTTGAAATTTTTGTAATACATTCAATCAGGTGATTTCAATAACACTATAGACGATAAGTTATGATAGAGAAATGAAGAACATAGATAAAACGTGCAATTCGTTGGATCGCAAAAAATATAGGAAAAGCAATTAAACTGTCCAATATGGACCAATTTATGCAATTGCTTGTGTTCCTAAAGGACGATAAAAGTGTGGATATCGTAAAATTGTTACAGAAAAGTGTAGATCCAGCAGATACCCCATGAATCAATGGAAAGTAAAAGTATGCGCGAAACGTATGGTTATCTAATGGTCCTAAAATGAATTTTTCGTAACGGATTTAATTGCAGAGGCCATTATTTATTAGCTTTCAAAGATAATGTAATAGTTGGAGCTTTAAAAATGAGGAGAAATGCGTCGCTTTTTGTTCCAAGTTTTGTTATAGAACGGAACTATTCAATGGTACTGAAACAGCTGTGTAAAGTAAGATTAGATTACATATAAATGTACTTTTTAATTACTAAAGCTTACTTTAATCGTATGAAACGGCTTTGGAAATATCATTAATTAAAGGTCTTTTAAATTATTATTACACTAAGAGAAAATCTATACTAAATTATAGTAATATTTTAAAATGCTGTTATCCATTTTAAACTTGAGAAGATGATAGATTGCAATCCTGTTTCAAACATTAATGTTACATTTTAATATGTTTCTATTAATTAATAATGTTTAATGGAATTAGTTAAAAGCATTTCATTTGTTGAAACATAAAATGAAATATAATAAAAATTGTTACATAAAATTCGTGCCATTAAAAGAAGAAAAAAAACTTGAATATATAATAGATTATTTTAATAATACATAATAATTATTTTAGTAATGTTTTTAAAAAAGTTGAATATTAAAAGTAATTGAAAAAATGATAAAATTCAGTAAAAAACTATTGCGTTTATCTATTTTCAAATGAGACTTGTAAATAGAATTTTAAGTGACGTTCAAACAATTTCTCATTTGGCTCATTTCAAACAATTTTGCATCCCATATGTTAATTTCAAATTTTAGCTTATTGAAAAATACAGCGCCAGGGTTTTCCTAAGCCACTTTAATGTATACGCTTTGCGGGGAGAAACATAACGATGCATTATAACTGTTAGCAACTTTCGTTTCGAATTTGTATTGTAAGTTAATAAAAAGTTAGTCTCGCAGCAGCGCATTTGTTTCACCATTTGACTATAATCAATATTCCATCTTTAATTGCTTTTAAATAACAAATAAACTTACCTGTTTTTATTTTAATTTGAAAATGGTACAATTTAAAATGCAAGAATCAAAATTTGTTATTCAATAATACAGAGTAAAATTGTATGAAAACTTACAATTTACTTAAAAAAAATTGTCCATTATTTCTTTTATTTGATTCTTTTAACCAGTATGTTTTTACTAATAAGAACTCTAATTTAAAACATTTTTTATTCAGTGCAGTAAAGTGAAAACTCAAAGCAACAAAAGCTTTACTTTATTCTTGAGCTTTTAGTTCTTATGTCTTAAATAACTTCTAAGTATTTATATTGGATGAAAATTATACATACTTCTTTTCATCCCAATCACTTTCTTCCACACATATTTTGAAAATCGAAAAAAATAATTTCGGAAATTAATTTTACATTTTAATAATGTAAAATGATTTTGCATTGATCGAATCTTTATTTCAAATTTTGATTTTTTATTTAAATATGATAATATGAATTTATTTATTTAATTGTGTCTTATGATTTTATTTGCCAACACAAATTTGAGAAGTTGTCTTTAGAGATTTTATGAAAATTGATTTCGAAGATAAGTGTTTTTCAAGTGTGTTGCTGCAGAAAGTTGAACAAGAATTGATACATATGTCACAGTAGTAACTTGACGAAAACATTTAATCGTAACACTTTTCACGATAGTGAAAACTCTTAAAGTTTATTTTTCCTTTTTTTAAGGGAAAAAAAGAATGATAATAAATTTTGTATCATTTTTTTTGTTAATTTAAGCTGTATTTAACGATATCAATTATCATAATTTTCATGAAATTGAATCTTAGCTCATTCAACTGAAAATACTTATTATTTAATAAGTTTTATTCTTATTCATCATAAATTTCATTTGTAGTATTATGAAAAGCGCATTATCATCATAAAATTTGAATGTATAACTTTTAATAAAAAGAGTTGTTAAGAAATTACTCAATTTAATAAATATATAATTCGAACGATGTTCTATAGAAAGTTTTATGATTTTCGTAGATTTTCTCTTGTTTTAAACGGTGTTGTTTACAAATCTCTTATAGTTTCACTTTTTATTGCCTCCGCAGGAAAAAAATACGAGAATCTTTAGTTTAAAAAAAAAATACGCCGCCTGTTTTCGCAAAGTTATATCTTTCGTTTCTTTAACGTTTGTTAAAATGAATAATTAAAAGTACATTTATTTAATTAAAAAAAAACATTTTTATAACAATCTGTTGGCTTAATTTCAGTGTTCTTGTGTTTCATAATGAAAAAATATAATTTAAGGTTTAAAGTAGGTTGAGAAAAATGTATTAGTGGTTGCTACTATATTTTATAGTAACTCGGGGATATGTGTGCATTTATAGTATTCCTTATAGTACGATGTTGTATTTAAACAAATGTTAGGAAAAGTGTAAAAAAATATAAAAATTTAGTATGGATTAAATCTGGATAAAGTCTGGATGGCTCGTGCAACAGACCCAGACTTTTGACAGATTTTAAATCCTGACTTTATCCATACTTTTGTCATACAGTGTCTAGACAGTGCTCAAATTGTTTCCAGACTGACACCCAGATTTAATCCAGATTTAATCCACACTGACACTCAGATTTCATCCAAATTTAATCCAAATTTAATCCAGACTTAATCCAGACTAAATATTTCCACTCAAGTAATCAAACAATAGAACTCGTTACCTTACAGTTATTAGTCGTTTCCTTTACCACTACTCCATATCTCTTTTTAGAAATCAAGGTCTTATTTCACAAATATCCATGACTGGAACAATTTACACCACGCCCCTTACATCATCTCCAGAGTTTGACGAAGAGCAATACTTTCCCAGAGGGCGGTATGGAGTGGTGGTAAAGTGCACCACTGAAAACTGTCCGATTAAAGGTTCCATTTCATGATAACATTTTTTTTCTAATATTTTCTAAAATATACCCCTTAAATATTATTACAAGTGCACACATCTCCTCGAGTTACCATAAAATATTGTCAAAATTAACAAATCCCATTCTGTTTACGACTCAAACGCAGAGATATTTTATCAAATCAAACCACTTACTCGACTGCGCTCGGATTCTGAGGCGACTTTGCATACATCGTCGACAATTTTGCCTGATTTGTAAAGTACATTTTCGGGGCGTCACTTTTACTGCCGAAGTCACGTATATCGATACGTCTTATCACACTTTCGAGCTTTCGTTATCCCTCTCGCGTTATACGCTTGTCAGTCAAGTAATAAAATTCCGAGCCATCCGAACGCATTTCCCGCTATCTCAAATATTGTAATTTAAATTCTAATTCGTGTACCAACCGCACCGGTGAACGTCCATGCCCCCCCACCCCCACCACCCCTCCATTTTCGACAAAGCTCACAATGCGACTGTGCGGGCGTCAAATTAGCGTTCCAGTCCGCGGAGAAAATTTGAGGGACAAAAAAAGCGCGTTTTAGCGGTGGCTAAAAAAATTGTGCCTCTCAATTAATCTGCGCGCATTGATTTGATAAAAATCATATTCGAACTTTCGCGGTTCAACGCACATATTGGCGTGAAATTCAATTTCAGTCACGGGTTATGTCCTCCTACGTCTGCGCTCCATTCTCCGCGCTTTCCCCGCTCGTATGTTTTTCACTTTTCATTTGTACAATTTTGCATTTGATTATAAACCAGCGGTCCGGCTGTGTTTATTTATTTAATTACTCGGTAATTCAGTTTGTGGCCGATTTTTCGAAGGGTATAGTTGAGGAAATGAAAATTTTTAAATGGGTCGAAGCCTCGTTATTTAGAAGTTTAGCTGTGGATGTGCGAAGAAAAGTTGAAAATTATGGTTAAGACTGTTTAGATTGTTAGAAAGAACAATATTGGAATGGTTGAAAATTAATGAAAAGGGAAGTTTAAAAGTTGATTAAGATGAACTAAAATTTTTCGTCATATTTATGATATTTTAATCATTTTTGAAAGAAGAATGAAAGTGGCTGAAATTTGGAGTTTTAAGTACTTTTGGAGAAATATTATTGCCCGTTTTCTAGCCTTTTTTTATTATCTATATTTTTAATAGTTTTCTGGAATACAATGCATTATTTTTTTTCAAAAATAGCCTATCAATTGGAACACAAAGTGGGAAATGTAATTTTTCAGTATTAATTGCTCTTGGGGTGGAAATTATTATAGTTAATACCCTTCCATAAGAAATATTATGGAAATTTTCTAATAATTTATAGTAAACGAATCATATCGAACAGATTTTCATTTTTTTTAAAGTTTAGATAAATTTTTGCCACAGTTATAATAAAGAACAATTGAAAATTGAACAGAACAAAATAAACAATTGAACAAATTGTTCAATTACAAATTTTTCTCTATTATAACTATGGTAAAAATTAATCTAAACTTTGAAAAAATGAAAATCTGCTCGATATGGTTCGTTTACTATAAATTAACTATAATTTATGCCATTTCTCTAACTTTAATCTAATCCTTTCTCGTATTTATCAAAATAAAAATTCATCAAGTCGAAATCAACTTGTTCAGTATTATAAATAGAATTTTCTCTTCGCGGAAGTGGATTTAGATTGTTTCGCACTTTTACTTTTTTGAATTTATGCAGCGGGATGTTGTTGCGCGTTGCAGAATTATTTATTAATACCTCGTTTCGAAACCAAATTCCCCGGAATGATACGAGTAACTGTTGGTAATGAGTTTTATTCCGTTGCGGGGGGTTATCGTCGAAAATGAATGTCGCAGAAATTTTGCGATATTGATGATTACGGGGAATAATGTACGAGTCAATTAGCTTCGTCATAGTGTACGTATGAGTAC
Organism: Leptoteleia sp. ZL-2020; assembly: GCA_022817305.1. Taxonomy (NCBI): domain Eukaryota; kingdom Metazoa; phylum Arthropoda; class Insecta; order Hymenoptera; family Scelionidae; genus Leptoteleia; species Leptoteleia sp. ZL-2020. The sequence continues at coordinate 9,398 of JABFPN010002632.1, read as the reverse complement.
ATAACAGCATCAAACTCGAAGCTACGGCGATCTCGTTCGTGAGGACCGGCGCATTCTGCGCTTTCGAGATGACACTGGTTAACTGATAATTTTCATGCTGCTAACTTTCTAAATTTTAGCGCGCGGCAAACACGTTTTCCGGAAACATGAAAATGCAGCCCTGGAGAGTGACTTTAACAGAAGTGGTTAACTGCTTTGCATGAAAAAAAAGTAGATTTAACTGTGTATTTTAGCGTGAACTGCATGTAATGCTATAAAATTCATGCAATATATATAATAATACATTAAATGGATTATGCGTGTTAAAACGTTTACGAAATAAATGTCAAGTTTCAAATCAAATATATAATTGCACTTAAATGCTTCGAGGTAGAAAAAAAAAAAAAAAAAGTAATTGTACACGGAGAAAAATGTTAACCAAAATTTGGTTCTTTTTTAGCTGACCAAAATCTTTAGTTAAAATAACCAAATTATTGTTTCAATAACAAATAATTTTGGTTGAAGTAACTAAAAAAAATATTCTGACCAACATATTTGGTTATTTCAACTAAAAATTTTGGTCAGCTAAAAAAGAACCAAATGTTTGGTTAACACAACTAAACATTTTTCTCCGTGTATTACTCGCAATTTTATCGTCAATATTTGTTTTACGTAAGCAGTCAATTATCACCGATTCATACGGAACAAATTTTCTCGTTTTCGCATAAGCCGACTGCGGCGGACTCGAGTCTGTTTCACTTTCGGTAATGCAAAAATGAAGTTGCTGGGCAAACGTCTCGTCTTGTGCATGTCAAGGACAACGCGTCTATTTTTGTTATATTCGATTAAAAATCAACGATTCCGTACGTAAGTGTACCTTTCACGGTATCCCAAAATCATTTTTTTTGTGTTTCAAAAATTAATTCGACGAAAAGAAGAGGTAATGCCTTTAATAAGAGCTATTTGTATGTGTAAGTTTATGTTTATACATAACGACAAATTTTAATCACACGTAATATACACCCTGATCGCAGATTAATGATGTATCTGTGATCGTATGGTACACTTATCCTTGGATAATATGCTTATAATTTCCCGTTTTTCTTTATCCAACTGTACATTGTCCCACGGGATATTGCAAACATAAAATTAATACAATGGTAATGCTTTTTAAAAAGTTTGTAAAATTTTTGCAAAAATTTTATATATTTTTTGATTTTCATATATGATAATGTATGATCATATACACTTAAATTCATATATAAGATGTCCTTTTTTAGTAAAGTATCGTGTATAAAATTATAGTAAAACTTTTAAGATTTTAAAATAAAATTGTTATAAAAACTTATTCTGTGTATACTTAAAGATAAATTATTTTAAATTATAGTATCAACTATTGTCATCTGCGAATTTAAAACCGCAAATTTGCAGCATAAGAAAGGAATTTTTGGCGCCGAATCATTATTTGAAGTTCGTTACCAGATTGGGCAATCGCGCAAGGGCGTGTAAAGTGTGTTGTGTTTTAATCAGTGGCCGGATGTGTTTGTCAAAGTGGATTTAGGCCGAGAGGATCCGTAAGTATCCTTGACATGCTGAAAGTACCAAAACCCCGCGTTACACCATTCCTCGGACGACACTCGCGGGCTCAAAATCAATCGTTATTTTACTTAATTCGAATATTTAATTTATATAATAACATTAATAAATGTTATTGAAAGGGTCGAGTTTCAAATTACAAAAGAAAGTGTTAAATTAAAAAAAAAAAAATTTGCAATCTAAGCAGGACTTCTTCGGGTTTCAGTACATTGTAGGGACCCTATTTATGAGTTGTATGTACAAGTGATTTTGTCATGAATAATAAATAATAGATACACATAGTTTATACATATGTAAATAGTTTTTTCTATGGTTTGAATAAATATGGATTCGTCGCAGGAGTTGTAAATTATTTCCATTTACACATTCTGCAAATATATTTGAAATCGAAATAAATCAAAATTGTGGAATGAAAAGTTTTCAATTCAAAAGAATTGAATCCACGCCAAATTTCTAATGGAATATCTTGTGTGCATTTTGGTCGCTCTGAAGTGGCAGCTCATTAGCATTAGCGAGTTTTGCTTTTTACTTTTTGGATATCGCGCGTATACGGGGGACCTCGTTCACTTTCTAACTCTCGTAAGATCAGGTGCGATGAGCGCGTGCTTCTGATAAATTGAATGTATAATCATTGTATCGCGTTCCGTGTGTTTTTTGTATTATAATGCGGATAATTATACGGCTCCGCAAATTCTTCTTTTCCAATCGCGACGGTCCACTTCGACTAAATTTTTGTTATTTGAATTTCGCCATTTAGAAAGTTAATTCATTACCCTTTTTTTCATTCCATTAATTAAAATCATCTTTATTTAACGTTCAATACTTTAGCATACAAATCGTGATCAAGTACTTTTTGTTCAAATTTACGATTAGAATTGTAAAAATTACAATTAATAGAATGTGATACTAATTATAAAACAAGAATTGGACAATTGAAAAATATGATTATCAAAAGGATGAATAAAAGGTTACGATTGTGCTTGAATCGTGGATTTACGATTATATTGAAAAATAAATTTATCAGAAAATTAAAGTTAACACAGAATACAATTGAAAAATTGTAATACGATTAAATATATAATCAGAGCAATATAATTATTAAAATAAATTTTCTAATAGTAAGTTTGAGAAATTGCCTTTAGTAGATATATTAATTATAAATTTCAGGATTAAACCTGAATAAAAAATTATCAAGGCAAATAACGCGAAACGTAAATTCGTGTCCGTGCAAATTTCGCGAGAAATTACCTTTAAAGTGAACAATCCCGTTAATCCTCTAATCGATCTGCAATATAAATTCAATTGGATCTAATTTGAAATATGAACCGATGCAGTTTGACGTTAATTTCGCGCGGACGTGTCTGGACGAGGCGATTAAAATTTAAGTGGTACGTACGTTTTGGTACAACTAACCTACGGCAAGTCATTTAAAATGCACGGGGCATCGGCAAAGTGTGAAATTCTCAAATGATTACGTGATCCGAAATGTGGTCATGCAGTCGAGCGAGTGGGAGCGCGAGTTTTATATTTGCCGTGCAAATTTCAGTCATACTTATTTTCGTTGACCATTTCAAAAGCTACGATTCGCCCGGGTCGATTATATTCCTCGTCATTTTTACCACTTCGTTTGATATTCATTTAATTGCAATTGATTTGCTGGCGAAAAAGTACGTATGCAAAATAAATTTATTACAATTTCAAATAACCGATCAATTATTTAATTAATTAACTAATTAATGTGATCTTATATTACACTTTAATTGATAAAAAATGAATGGAATACTGTAAATTAAATTAGTTATTCAATTGAGATGGGAATTTTGATAATTTTACAGCGATATAGTTTCGGTGAACCCCTGTTGAACGCAAACCTTCGTACAGCGGGGAACCAAAAACACATTTTAACGTCGTCTCGGGCCATCTTGGGTGACACGTAAACGACGTCAATTTTTATGAATTTCGCATAAACGAGCAGTACTTAAGGTAATTTGATATGTAGTTTGGGTGCTTATTTAGGTCAAACGGTTACGTGTACAGTATTTCGAGTACTTGAACAAGTGTTTTCAAACAGTCATGGAATGATAATTAATCGATCAGTATGTCCAAGAGTATGGATAATAATGCGCGCAATGCGACGGTTGGACGTTGATACTTATTTACACAAAATGATAATAAAAATAATTTTTTTATGCCTACTTACCGTGCCGCTGCGATGTTCACCATTTACCATTTTTTTTATGAAGATAGGTAAACATTGGAATTGATGTTTTGCCATCCAGTTTGATGATGAGCGTATCGTCCTGAAAAAGAAATTATAATTTTATAAAATATGATTACAATTAACCAAAAAAAAAAATATAAAATTAATATGTTTGTGTGTTTTTGGAATTTTACTATAATTTTTAATGTTTTAGTGTAGCAATTTTTAGTTTGTGTTTAAAATATTGGAAAGTTTAAGACACCGCAATAAAAATATTTCTGAATATATTCTAAGAATACTCTGAATATAGCCAGCAAACATTTTAATGTCTGACACTATAAATATTCCTAGTAAATTCTTGGGAGATTCCAAATTTCATATTATACACAAGGCATAGGAATATTTTAGATATTTTTGCAATATTTATTAACATTAGGAACTGGAAAAAATTGAAAAAACTGTTGATAATACAAGTCGGATATAGTAAATCACATTTTAATAGATTAATAAATCATTTCTTGTTTATTTACTCTGCACTCCATTTAAAGTTCCATTCATTTAACTATAATTTAACAAAAGACCACCCATTAATTTTTCTTTCGCCGGGCAAAAGAAACAAACAAAAACAAATTCATCAATCCATTAATTTATCGTTTACAATATCCGACTTAGTTTCTCCGGTATTGACACGGTATTTCCAATTCATGGAAATCAATCGGTCGCCAAAACGATTGTCGCATTAAATTACCACTAAATTAATTTCCATCCCATTTACTTAATCATTTTCACAATTTCAATGATCCGAAAAGAACGGAGCAGAGTGGGAGAGAGACGGAGACAGGGAGGGAGAGAAAGATAAAAAAAGAGGGGCAGGGAGGAAGGAAGAAAAAAATGGTTCGCCCGAAACGCCAAAGTTATCAGCCTAAGCGCTCCACGTCCGATGAATGAAAGTAAGGCCTGATTTATGAATAAGCCGCGGCCTTGAATATATTAACGCTTAAGCGCGAAGAAAACAACTTTACCAGCGCGCACCTGTCCGCCACTCAAAGCGCGCCCGATGCTCATCATTTCGACCATTGTTTCCGGATTCGCGTACATCCGCGCGCAACGTCTACGCACGTCTGCCATAAATTACGTACCGTCCAAATAACTCGCCTTATCTGAACATTTCCGTTCGGATTCAGTACACCGTTCGTGGAATAAGGAAGGAGGGAGAGAAAAAAAAAGATGGAAATTAATTTTCTGAGACGTCTCGCTTATAAAATCCATCGGCATTTTCGCGACAATAATTTACGATTTGAGATAAGGCGATTCTGAGCCGTTTTGTCATCTATGAGAAAAACAACTTTTCGTTAGAAGCACATTGACATTCCACGTTAATCGCAATTAAAATTTCATTCGAATTTCCTTTGGCTTTAGCCAGAATTTCGCATAAATTATTGTAATATTCGAATTGTTGGCATGGTCAAGAGAGAGGGTTTAATGAAAAGGAGTTATTATTTATGGAATGAAATGTTGAATTAAATTTAATCTAATTTGGTGTCGAGTTTAATCCATTTTGTAATTAAAAGATTTTCAGTAATGGGATGGATTAAATGTTGGGAAAAACATTGCAATAAGCAATGGAAAAATGTAAAACTTTTTGTAGTTGCTTAATTGGTTTAAGAAAATTGTCATTAAAAGATCAATTTTTTAGTACTTTTTAATTTATTTTTAACATTCACTATGTTGGAGCGGAAATATTTAAGAGTTGTGCTGTAAACATGTTTATATCATTAATTAAGGGATTTATAATAACAGAATAACATAACATATTGATTGGAATTATATAAAAAGCATTTTATATAGATTATTAATGGAAAAATTGATTTAACTGTTCAGAAAAATAATAATGTTTGTCGTTAAATTTATATTATCGTTAAATTATTAAAATTATAATGTTTGTCGTTAAATTTATATTATCGTTAAATTATTAAAATTATAATGATTGTCATTATTATATTACGAAAAAATATATTACGTTTTAAATAATGCAATTATGATTATAATATATATGTATATAATTATGTTATTAAATGTATGAAGGATTACCGTAAAAGTTCAACTTTAAATCTCGAATCTTATTACAAAATTAAGTTAAATAATTATGTTGTAATTTATATCTTTGAATATTGATAATGAGATGAAATACGGTAATGTAGTAAACGTTTAAAGATAATAAAAAATATCATATTTTTTTTCATTTGAAGAAAATTATATTACATTTCTCCTGTAAATTTTTTATATTATAAATATATAAATAAATATTCATTATATCTTATAGTAGTAGGTAATAATTAAAATAACAATTTGCAAACATTGTTTGTATATAAGATTTGTGACAAATTATAACTGTGGATAAATGACAATTTTGACATTAAATTATAAATTTACAAATTAAAACATCTCAAATTGGATTACTAATTGTTGTGAAAAATGAAACACCAATGTTTAAAATGTTTAAAATTTATAAAAAGAAAAGATTTATTTGTAGTACGTAGCGCACGTGAAATGAAGCTTTAAAAATGGTAACAAAGATGATTTATTGACCGCAAACGTAATGTCCAATAACACGTGACCTTCAATATCAGCGACCTAAAATGAATCTGACCAAAAATAGAGCATCACGAAGCCACGATGTTTTGGATACACAGCTGTTTCACGACATTAACCCAATTTGTAACTTATCAAGCGAAGAAAACCAGATAAGGACCGTCAAAGGCGGTGGCAATAAAAAGAAAGCTACCGATAGATAGCGCCCGTCCGGATTGCATTTGGAAACTATATTCTCAAGCATTTTGTAACACACGTTCGCGCAACAATTGCGCCTCCGCGATAACGGAAAATTGCGGACATTTTTCTGGGTCACTTTATTGTGCTCGAATTGCATCCTGGTTAGGTTTCGCGTCCATTTTAAGCTTTAACTAAAGTTCGCCTAATGACGTTTTCACGTTGAATGCGCAGCTTCGTCCTATGAAGAAATAAATTGTCAAACACTCAAAAAAAAAGAATGGTTATATTAACTATATTAGTACATTTTCGTGATAACTATAAAGTTTGAGTTCTGGTTACCTAATTTTTGGTTAACATAATCATCCCACTGATTAAATTCAAATTATCACGAAAATTAACCAGATTCTTTTTTATCCCAATGCACTTTTACGCGTTTTTTTCTCTCTCTTCTCGCAAACATAATTATTACATAATAAAAATTCGAACGATCGACGTTAATAAAAATTGTGTAAAAGTACAATTTTATGGCGCCGATCGTGCAATTTTATGGTTCGAATCGTAAAATTCGGTGTTACCACGTGACGGATAATTCCAATAAATGATAATAATAACGAAAAAGAAGGGAGATTGACGTCAAGGCAACGTCGTTTTTCCTAAACAACTCGGTGGTGTACGAAAATTGTCAAATGATCCCACGGTGATAAATAAATTTGAATAGCGGAGGATGAAAAAAAAAAAAAACGCTGGAGCACATTTTCCCTCTCACTCCTCTACTTCTCTCTCAAACGACGAAATAACACTTTCGGCTTCGCTCGCTGTCGAAATGTGTTTGATCTATCGGGTATTACGAATCTCCTTATGAATAATGATTAGAAAATATTGCCCGGGACGTTTCACTTTTACTACGACAATTTACCGAGGAACTGGTCTTTCCTAATTCCTAATGAAATCGAGTGGGACACGCGGGTCATCGTTCGCGATTTCGGGACCTTGACATCAATTTGTTCCCGGTGCGCTTTGTGTTCGTCAACTTTTTGCGATTACGTCACGCCGCTCGTTTTATAAGATGAAAAAATTGTTCGTAAATTTGATTTGTCGGATTTTTCGGGTCAACGGTTTTAACAATCCGCTCACTTTTTTTTTTGTAATAACGCCGACAGATCTGTACAGTTGTTTTAATTATAAGATGTTTGACAAATCGAGATGTTTCAAATTGTAAACTGTTCGTTTGAACTGAATATTTTTGTCCTTTTTTGGTCACAGCCGAATTGAGACAAAAAATAATTTCGTACAAAAAATATTCGTACTTTAGATATGAACATTTTTAAAGGGAAACGATTTTTTCTTATTTATTTAAAGAGAAAATGATATAAAGTAACTTGAATGTAAGTCAATAAAACTTTACATTGAACATTCCAATATTTGTTTAATTAATCATCAATTTCAATTTTAAATTTTCTGACTTGTAATCTCATTTAAAATTAATTTACTTTGTCAAACAAAAATAGATTAAATTTATATAATAGTAATTGTTACTTTTTGGAAAGGAAATTCATAAAACATAAATGAAACAAAAAATGAAAGAATTTTCTTTTCAAAAACTTTAACTTGCAAGTTACTGGTCGATATTCTTGGCGCCAGCAAGTCAACTCTCGTAAATCAACTGAGATGGGGGTGGTACAGAACTGCACTTGACTCTTGTCTCTTTTTTTCCCCCGCACTTTTTTTCGTTTTCTTTTCAATATTGTAGTTTTATTGCGAAGTAATGTTCAAAACTAAGTAATGTTGAGAAAATAATGGGAAAAGCGTACTTTTAACAAATGAGCTTTGGTGGCGAAGAAATATTGCCATTTTTTATAAGCAAGATATTTTATCAATTGCGTCATTCTATTGTTGAGGTTGGATACAAAAACAGGGAAAAGATAGTTGTTTGTCAATGAAATTGTAAGCTCTCGATCATCAGCATTCACATGCAATATAAAAAGTTCAATAAATTATATTCTTCGAATCAATTCCAAGTGGACACTTGTAAAACGTTCCATTTCGCGTATATAAAATGTTATCCAAGAAAAAATAATTATTTTAAAACACCGTACAACAATTATAAATCAAAATTAATACACGATTCGACAAACTTATTTAAATTTCCCCCCACATTTTCGAGCGGTAAATTCAAATGGATTATCCGAAGACACACAATTCGGCGCATTTCGTATCATTTTTAAAGGGTGAAAATTATTTTGCAACATCGAAAGCCGATCTTCTCGATTGAATTCCTTCAATTCGAACCACGGGCGCCAAATATCTTTACGCAAATGCGATGTTTATCGAGCAGAAGCGTTACCGTGGGGGGTCGAAACTTTTCACGAACAGTCGCGTTAAAGTGACGTTCAATTTTCACACACACACATACTCGTGCGGGGCTCGGAACGCCGTCATAAATCACGGATTCGACGACTTAAAAGAAATCGACCCGGGTGAAAAGGAAGCTGGCATAATAACAACGAGGTAATCGAGATGAGAAAAGAAGAGGAACAAAAAAAGAAAAAAAAAATAAAAGAGGACCCGCGATCGGGCAGTGCGTTCACCCCGTTAAAAGCAAAAGTAAATTTTTGGAGACAAATTCCTCGTGCCGTTAATTGATGAGGGTATTTTGACGGGAGAAGAAGGAAGGGTCCACCTTCTGCGAGGTATGCCGTCCGGGCTGACTTATTTATTCGACGACCTTCGTCACCTGTTTTTTTCCACGCAATATCTATCTTAAACGGGATCAATGAACTTGCGACTTGAAAAACTGACATTTCGCTTCTTCCTTCTCGTAGCCCCCCCCCCTCCCCTCCCTGCCGCCCCG
>JABFPN010002631.1:0-21332 GCA_022817305.1 Leptoteleia sp. ZL-2020 | reverse complement strand
ATTTAAATAAGTATGGTTGAATCACCCATACTTTAAAATATAAATTAAATAAATTATCAAGTTGTTGTAATAAAACATTTATTACCCTACAAGTATGGCTGGATTTTCCATACTATTTTTTTCAGTGTATATTACGAATTATATTAAAATGTCTTATTTTAAATTTTTAATATGCAATTTTATATTAAATATGCGCAAAAATAACTTACTTCAATTTATTTACAATAATCACTGTAATAACAATAACTAAGAGCAGCCCAAGAATTTTAGAAAGAAAATCTTTTATATCAATATGAATGTTTGTACAGACAATTTTTTTTCAAATGTTATAAAATCTACTAACATTTTCATATATGACAAAAATTAATTTCTATACAAATGCTTTTTATTTTTATAGAAAACAAAAAAATGTAAAATGTCTACTTTATTTTATTACAAATAATTCAAATGTAAACTTTAATTACAATATAAATTTTTTTCTACAATAAAGGTAGTTTCTTTCTCAAAGTCACATTATTAACTATATTAAATCTCTCTATTGTGTAACACACTCTTTTCAAACAAAAGCTATTTTCAACATAGTATATTCAAAAATATTAATAATAATAATAATAAATGAATACTTTACGTATGCCAAACATCCCCACAAATAAACAAGTCAAAAGATTTCATTTAAAAACATACAAAAATTACCCTGGCGTACAGACTTAATTGAGAGTCAAATAGTGTAATAATATACAAGTAAACGCAGCGATGTTCATTACAATATCTGGAAGATAGTTTTCCATTGGAAACTGATTATAAGTTTAGTTATTTATCACACGTAATATTCTTGTGTCTATAGCGGGTTCCTTATCTTCATTCGCAGGCCGCGACTCAAGTATTTGTATAATCTGCAAAAATGACAGAAAGATCGAAAGCGGCGGCAAGTTTAGCGAGAGGGCGCGAAGAAGTCGGAAAGTAAGTAAGGTACGGGCGATGAATGGCTCGGGCTTGGCTTCGGTTTCCTGACGAGGTTACAGAAGTTTGGACCATAGATTGAATTTTAGTTGGCGCGCCAAGCCTAGCCACGTCGCTCTCACCTTGGCCGGAAGAAAGAGGAGCTCCACATTTGCGGTGCGAGGCGCGTCAGTTTGTTTGCCCTCTCCGGAAGCCGCGCGCCGCCACCGCCGTCGTCGTCGCCGCCGCTGCCGCCGCTGCTGCCGCCGCCGCCGCCGTCGCCGCCACCGGGGCGGTCGCCTCGCCAAACACCAATTCGTTATACGCCCGCTATAACTTTGGCCTTTCTCACTGGCGCTGATTGCGATTTGTTTCGATTCGGGCCGAGAAAAGATGCGAGGTAACGAGGCGTCCGGGGCACTCGGGCGCGTTATTAAAGTGCCTTCCCAGACACGCACGCCGGGCCTTTAAACGTTTGCGGCGCGATCCCGCGGAGCTTTCCCGTTGCCCGCCTTATTGATTATCGCGTTTCCCCGGAATAACCTTATTAACCTATATCCACATTGGCCGGGATATTTTGATTTGAGGACGTGCCATTACACGTGTACGCGGTGAGGCCTCGTTTCGCGGGCAATCTTGATTGAGCCTCGTTTAAAGCGATGGTTTTACGATAATCCATTTTTGAAAGTTTATTAAGCCCGTTAGGGTTTAAGTCAACTGCCGCTTTATTGGGGTGTTAAATGCGGTCCTCCTTTTTCACCGTCGGCTGGCTGCCGCCGAGCCAAACGGCGTCCGAGGACCCGCGTCGCGCGTTCGGCAGTTTGCGATTTGAATTTCGTTATGCAATTTATGTTTTGATCAAACACAATGCATCGCCGAAGCAAACTTCTCGGCGTTTTATTCGACTCGGGCTGCATTAATGTAATCATCAATAGGAGCGAGCAAGTTATTCTTCTGGTTTGATAACATTTTAGTTTGAATGAGTCAATATTGGTTTTCATTCATAGTCGAACAGATATAATTTTCAGCATCGGAGAACTTTTATTCAGATTTCGAAACTAAGTTGAGGAATAGGCGCGCGCTCGCGATCGGCCGAATTTTCGATCAACCCCGGGACTCTTGCGATCGGTCACACGTTTTAGTCCAATGTAAATAATCGCTTTCGGTTGGCCATTACTTTTCTGGCGGCTCCCATCACGCCGGGCGATTCTTCGCAGCGTGGGGGGGGGGGGGAGGGGAGGGAAAAAAAGAACCCCCTGATTGCAAACAAACGAATGGCTTCAATTTGTAAAATGCATCAAATTTTCAAATCATTTGAATAAAGTTGATTTCGCAAAAATATCCTGACTTGGCAGCGGCCGTGTCGGACGAAAATCGGTGCAATTTCCCTCGCGCTTATTCACGATTTTTAAAGATATATAATCGAACGTTACATGACGAACAAGCACGAGCGGATTTGATCGCTTAAGCGGTACTTTTATCGAACGCAATTAACCTGATTGATCCTCACGCGTGATGAATGCCGTTACGCTCGAGTCTTTGATAAATTTCGTGCATCCGCCGCTCTGGCTGATCGTTGGACGTGCCGCAATCCGTTCACTTATGGTATTACATATAAATGTGCGCGCGAATAACAATCCCGAATAAAAGCCGTGGACGTACGACAAAAATTACAATAATATCGCGAATCATTGTAATCATAATAATGTACGCCGTGAAAGCTCCGTTCCTTTTAATTAATTAAAAGCGCCATTGCAAAAAAGCACTCTCCAGTTATACAACACACTGTTCAACTTTGTAATGCCATTTTATTGTTATTAGAGATATAAAGTACACATCGGGACACATCTCTTCCGCCACGATATATATTTTTAGTCAAGTCATCAATAAAATTCAATCGTCCGCTGATCAATCTCGCGGCTACGGAAATCAAATATGTCACGAGGTTCGATTCTACTTTTCATTACGGTCGCACAATAATATTTACGCGCGACGATAACACAAGTAAACAAGCAGAATTCCCTAAATACTTTTCTAACCGTTTCATAATTCGGTCAGTTTAGCCGCGCACGATTTTTATGACAGATAAGCGAATCCAACGATTTATGGATAATTTAAAAGCTACGTAATCTCTTAATCGCGGCAATTTTGAATTTGGGTCGATGCGTCATTGAAAAGAAGACTGTAGATACGAAAGTATTTTTGCAGAAAAGCCGCAGCAATTCCGGTGCGTATCGGTATAAAAATCAACCGCGATAAAAATTGATGATAAAAAAAAAAAAAAAAACTGATACGAACGCGACGCGATTTCCTCGAGTTAAGATATTTTGTTAAATACAATTTGTCGATTTGTTATCCAACTCTCTCTGACTCTAACTTTACACCTGACTGTTTGGGATTTATTGCTTTAATAGTGTAAAACATTTCATCGCTGAAAAATATTTCACCCGTACGGCGTCTGAAATGACTTGCGTTAAAATGGGCCGCCAGGGTTTTTGTACCACTTTCTCGTGTGTAATACGGTAGCTGCAAATTCAAATTGGCGTAACTAATAGGTGCCCTTTTAGTGTGTTAATTTTTGGTCAATTTTCTTTTCCCTTTGCACCAGGGGTTTACAAGAAAATCCACAATAATATGAATAATGATGAAAGAGAAGCGCTGAAATTTGTGTTGCTATTTCTGTCGAGTTACGTATGCAGATCGAATTGTATCGAAAGGGTCAGCGGCGCGAGATTAAGGGCAGCCCTGTGAAAGTCTGTATCGTTAAAGAGGAAGGAAAAGTACTGTGCGGAATTCGCATAACATCGAAGAACGGCAGTCCGACACAACTGCGGACGCGATTTGCATGTTTCCTTCATTCACGCTCGAATTTGCAACGCAGATTCGGACTTCGTCTGCCGAATGGCGATTCCTCGTCGAAACATGGAATTGCCAATCTTTCGATTTACTTACGTTATTAGCGCTGTTCAATTGTCGCGGTCTCTTATGACGGGGGGGTGAACAAACCTAATAACAATCTGCGCGTCGTATCGCTGCCAAGGTTTCGGTATCCATGAAACTCGCTCACGGACAATGGCACGAGAAAACTATTCGCTAAAGTGACCTCAAATCCGATGAAATTAACCATTTATATTCGGACGTGTTGACATTTTGGACTGTGAAAGTGTGAATCCGAACCGGACAAAAGTGCGCGTACATTTGACAATGTGATTTTTTTGCGTATGCTCAGAACAATGTGCTGGATTTGCTATGTTTCATGTAATGGAATATATGAAAACTTGTGAAATTTATTTCACTGTAGTTATTATTCCTTGGAAATATTATAGAAAGGATCCTCGCGTTCATGCATATGCATGGCAAGATTAATACGAATTATATTAACTGATGTATGAAATCTTTTTACATTGATTTGTATAAAAATTGAAAAGTTGCTCAAATGATTGAATATAAATGAGAGATTTTCCATTTTTTAAAAATGGCCGGATAAAAAAAAAAGAGTTATCGAGCGAAAAATCATTTTTTTTTGTTTTGACAGTTGTAGAAGAAATTCAACTTTTTCGTTTATGACAGTAAAAATACCTTTTCAAGTGTCGTAATAAAACAATTAGATTTAGAACATTCCTCCAATTACAATAATGTGTTTCATTAAGTTAAAAAGTGGATCGTACGATAATATATTTACGTGCACAAGTCTCGCGATAAAGTCGTTGACCAACATTTCTATATAATTTTGTAAATGAGAATTTAATAAAAACATGGAAGTTGTAGTGCTATATTTGGATTTCAAATAAATCAAATATAATTTTACTTTAATGTATAATATAATTCACACGTTCAAGTTTAACTGTAACAAATAAACAAAATTAATTTGAATTTAAATGTTTCATGGTCAATTTTTAGTAATATTAAATAACTTCTTTAAAAATTTCCAGAGTAATATTGCCACGTAAAATATTTACCGTTTAGAATGTGCAAGAATTAATTTCTAAGCATTAAATAATTTGTTATACACTGCATTATGTAACAATATTACCAAATAAATTATTAATATTCGAATTAAAATCTTAGTGCTTATATATAATCAATTGTATAAACTGAAATATTATTGAAATGTTGAAACATTATGTTGAAATGTACTTACATGTTTTCTCTTAAATATAATTAAAAAAAAAAAGATTTATAATTGATACTCTATCAGAAAAATAAATCTGATAGAAAACAGTAGTAATAAGTTTTGTCTTTAAATAAGTTATATTTGAATAATTACGTTTGAACTACTTATTCAATTGTTAATTTCTGAAATTTGATGGAACTTTCAAAATGCCCCATTTGCCACTATTTCATGAAAGATTTCCTTCGCTTTTTATATCAGTAATAGCAAATTTACACGATTTTTGTTATCGAAATATTCTCCACAATAAAAAAATTTAATTCAATTGTGTTTTCTTTTTTAACAAAAATTTAACCCGAAAGACGTAGTCAAACAAAACAATTCGCTTTAATCGAAAACTTTTCAGGAGAGACTTTGCAAAATCAGAATGTCAGTTAGAATAACTAATTCACAACAGCCGTAACTTGTCTGCGTAAAATGGACAATAAAACGAAAAGTTATTACTTTTGTTAACTCAATTTCTTATTTTTTATGGATATTAATATTTATTTTACATCATAACTCCAACCAGTTTATAGACTCATAATAAATGCATAAACAAATCCGTTCAAATTTACCAGAAGACAATTAATAAGAAGAAAATGCATTTAAATATTGCAATAAATATACTGGATATTAATGTTTTCAATAATTACTTTTATTTTATTAGAAAGATAATTTACGACAAGAAGAAAACTTTATCATTTTAATCATGCAATTAAAACAAATGAGAAACATGGAATTTAGTGTTAAATTTATGATATTTTAAAGATCAAAGTATATAAATATTTTTTACCAAAGTAAGTAAACTAGCAATATTGTAAAAAAGTAGCTAATTAGGAATTAAGTAGAAATAAACTCTGAATTGTTACTATTTGAACGTAAACATCCTGTGCTATTATATGATACAATTTAATTGAATTATTTACTATTAAAATGATTTATTTGTTACAAGTTGTTTAAAAAGGATTAACAGACAAGCTAAATTATTGTGGTTTTCAGTGCTCAAAGAACAACATTTATCAAAGAGTGTGTTATATATTTTATTATTACTTACTATAATTACTTTAATTAAAACTTCAATGTTCTTGTCTTCTGCATTTTACAATTCACGGTATCAGAAACTCGATTTTTCGTCAATTTCATTTCACTACGTTTGAAACGATTAATATTGTTCAATTAATCAAAAGAATATTGCTTCAAAAATGAAAAAGAAAGAAGTCAACGGAGAAGAGAAAGAGAGAAAATATTGTATAAATAAAAAAACTATTATTTAATATGCAACGTTTGTTCGACATTTTGTTTTATATTTCATTAAACGTATGAATTCGTCAAACCCATCGTTTACATGTGACAGCTAAAAATCGTATAGTTGTTTCAAATCTAATTACTTTGTACATTTTCTGGAATTACTTTTCAGACAAAGTGATTAATGAGACCGTCACATTACACCTAAAATAAACTAAATGCTCTATACGAAACGACACCTTATTTAACCCGTCGTGTTGACAAAAATAACATAATTTTACATCATAGAAAAATATTATTTCAATTGTAACAGCAGAATTAAATTACTTAGCGCAAGGTAAACACCTGTCTATTTTTGCAAATGTTAAAATAACATTGCTCCGCAAAATTTTGATTTTCAGGAGATGATTAAAATTCCGCTACCTCTTTCACTTTACTATACCTTTTAGCTTTTAGTGTTTCACGCAGTCAGAAACGATTGAATTAACGCACACGTAAACGTAACTATAACTTGATGAATTGGTCGTTCCCCACAACAGTAATTCGTGCCGATTTAAATGGAAATGCCGGAAATGCGACGTTAAGATTACGGACATATTTTGCAATAAAATCTAAGCAATATATAAACTCGCCATTGTTTTCTATTTTATCGAAATGATCGTTTTACCTACTAAAAAAGCAAGAAATTATCTCGCTCGTTTTCACTTCAATAACTGTTTGTTACATAAGTATCGTCAATTATAAAAGTTTAACTAAATCATTTCACTAGATATACCAAAACTGCAATTTCCGAAACAAATTTTTGTACAAACGGAACCACTGAAATTTAAATGTACTCGGTTACACCGAAAACCAACGAAATGTATTTTTGAGCGTCGTTCATTATTTACATTCGATTAACTTAAAACGGTGTTGAGAAAATGATTTTTATTTTTTATTTAAAACAGAAAACCCATTTGAAAATGTCAGCCAGTTGTTCCGCTTTCCTATGGCTAATGAAATAGAGATTTGGATAGATAAAAACGAACTGGTCACATCCGCGTGTTTTGTTTTTATATGGGTAGCAATAATACGGAGTCATTGATTACCAGCTAGATTTAGTTGGCCAATAAAATTAACTGACATTACCCGAGTAGCGAAGCATGTTGGTCAAATGAAACAAAAATAAAAAGCCGATAGGAGAAAAAAAAGTAGAAAAAAAAAAAAAGAGAGTAAATCCGAATTCTCTCATTCGCATCGAGTCTTTATGTCACATGTACTTGTTGACCCGAAAACGTCACACAAAGTAACAAACTTTAAATATACTCGGAACTTTATGGGGTAGAAAAAATGGTGTATTCATTGACATTTGATATTTTCGCGGTAACAAAGCATTTTTCTAGGTGATGGACGTGGCGGCAAAATGTGGTCGATCCAACTATACGCCAATAGCTGTCACAGACAGGAGGGTTTTCCATCGGACGCGTACAGTAGCTACAGTAGCAGTAGCAGTAGCAGTAGCAGTAGCAGTAGCAGCAGCAGCAGCAGCAGCAGCAGCAGCAGCAGCGAGCTGGCTGGCTGGTCTAAAGAACTAATTGCATAAGGGCGTACGAGTGTTGAATTCGCGCACCTGATTTGTTGGCGGACGAAGTGTTGTTGTGGGTGATCGTGTTCGCGGCGATCTTCGGTGGCTCGAGCTTTTGGGGCACCGTGTGCGCCGGGATGGGGACGGGGTTGGTCATGGTCGTCATGGTGGTCGGCATCATCAAAGTCGACATGGTCAGCATGATCGGGGCAGGTACGCCGGCACACGGCGCGCATAAAGACAGCACGTGTTCTTTTGGCACTCCGCAGCAGCAATGCCGCCCGTCAGTTCGCAGGGTACCCAAACTCGGGGCCAGTTTAGTGAGGCCCCGTGAGCGCCGACGTCGAAATCAGCGTCTCATCGTCGCGTTCGGCGTGGTCCCCCGCCAATCGATCCCACCGACTGCGCCAAAAAAGCGACGACTATACAAAAAACGGGCCCGGCCGTTGTTTGCCTCTCAAGATTCCTTCGCACCGCACACCAAACCACGCTTCCGCACTTTCGCCCACATGCGAATATCTAGCCTTTGACGCCGGGCGATTGATGGCCTTCTGGTACGAAAAAAGCCCGACGCTCGACGGACGCGGTTGGCTTCTCGCTTGCTGACTGCAACGGGGATAGCGCGACGGCACACGAGACGAGCTCTAGCGCGATCGCGAGCACAATGCGGCGCTCCTTACGTCACGTCCGGACGAGCGTACAGTCGGAACTCGTCTGGCGTCTGGCAGGGTGAACGCGAAGGGATGCCTTGCCTGCCTGCCTGCCTGCCCGCCCGCCTGCCCGCCTGCCTGCCTGCCTGCCTGCCTGGCGCCCAGGACGGCCGCCGTCGCGACGCCCAGAGGCGCCGGCGTCCCCGAGCGTCCGCGGAATCGCACGAGCTAAGACGCGAGGCAACAGTCGCGCGCCGACATCACGAGGGTGAGCTTGCCGAGCGACCGCCGCTCCGTCGAACATGCCGAAAACTCCTCCGCGCTATGATTCGCTGTGATCAGCTTAATGAATCGGTTAATCAATCCATTTAGGGGTGGGGCAACTAGCGAAGCCTTCTTTTTTTTATCGCGTTATTGATGGATCGAGATTGGCCTCCATTAATTTTACTTAACGCCCAACTTGGTGCGATTAAGGCAACACTTTTTCGACACTTTGTTTTTAGATTCCCTGCATTTGGTAGATACGTGTTAATAGTTTATTATTTCTATAGAAAATATTAATATTTTAATATTGTAAATTTCACCCCGTTGGATGTATTAATAGAAAAATTGCTCGGTAAATTAACTTTTAAGGTCGTTCATTTGTTAGTTATAACGTGGATGTTTCATTCAGAAAAATGACATTAAATTTGTTAATGATATAATTATTCGTCAAGTGTATGAATTCTTTTGATATTCATCAAGTACCGAATGTCACATTTAAAGTTTAAATAAATTTGTAATCAAATTATACACACTATATTGATTGGAATAATAGTGAAAATGTAGTGATTAGATTTTATCAACTAAAATTAAAATTAATGGCTGATTTAATTTATTTCACTACAAAATTTACTAATAATTAGAATTGCAAATATTACTTTTACTTTACGTAGAATATTTTGTAGGTTTTTTTGTTATTTTTGCGTGTTGGATAAACAGATTGCTTATCGAACTCTTCCTTGCCTTCCTTTGTTCTCTATTTTACTTATTTTGTATATTATCACAGTTAAGAATTATGTTATAATATTTTATGCTTCAAAATTTATTATGCCAGTATAATTGTATTAAGATTTATAAAATTACAAATACTTGTATAGAAAAATTCTCATGAAATATAATTTAGAATAAAATAATATCAAAGATGAAAAATATTTACAATTTGGTTTCATTAATTAACTTTATATTTATTATCATTTAGCATTAAAACTGAAATTATTGACTTTGGTTTTCGTAAAATCATATAGACTGAATCTGCTCTCAAACATTTTAGTATTATTAATTATTCATGTATTGCTTAGAGAGCAGTTATAGTGAATTTAGTTATTTCTGTAAAGTAATGTAACAAATGTCAATGTACGTAATACGAAAGACAAATTTCATATACTAGAATTTTATAACAAAATTTTTATTATTAAATAAAATTATTTGATTCTTTATTTATTAATTATACACAAAAAATATTGGACTTAAATTTGTTATGTTATAAATTACTTATTTTGTATAATATTTGTATTTCGTAATTATGAAATAATGTACAAATTAATAATAAGAATTAAATCGATCATGGTTCAAAATTCTACATTTTCTGAATCCCTTAAATATTAATTTTCCAAATGTACATCGTAATTTTCAAAAATAAATGAATTAATGTACAAATTGAATTTGTTTTACTGCAAGGCAATGTGTAAAATAATGTAAAAAATATACATAAATATGCATAATTTCAGGGCATTTATGTATTATTAAGCGAAGCAGGTTTTCATTCTGTATAAATTAAGAAAAACTAATTTTAAAATTTTACTCACTTTATATAGTTTTATTATATAATATTGTTTGATTAAAGTAATAATTTACCAATAACTGTCATTATACATAAGAATGTAATTTAAACAAAATGTAGTAATGTTTACGTATTTTTAATATTCTCCTTTTAGTTTTATAAATAGTAAATGATATTCGTTTATTATATAGTACTGTTCGATATAGTACAATCGATTGTTCAAATTTATATATCCAATTTGTTGAAAATGATTTGAAATTTGTTTAATAAATTGTCGCGATATAAAATTAGATTTATTTATACAAAGTATAATTAATCGCACGAAAACTTTCATCACAATGTAATTTATTCATCATTTTAATAACAACGTCAGCTCACTTCTAAATAAAATAGAAAACTACAATATTTTTCCCTTTTTTTATTACCAAATTTTTATCAAGCTAAAAATTGAATTCGCATAATTTTTCAAATATTTGCAGCAACTCGCGTCGTTGTCCCGTTACGTTGGAGGATTGCGCGACCAAAACGAGAATATAGATGCGAAAGGCAAAAAGACGAGGGAGAATGAAAAATAAATGGAAAATAATGAAAATTTGCTGCCGTGTCGCCATTACAGTTATTATTTTGTGTGCTATTGACCTGAGCACTATTATTCCGTACTCCGAGTTGCTGCCACTTTTACATCGGCTACCCCGCTTCGCTCGGTGGATTATTTATGCTTTGAACCGTCACCCGAAATAACATTTGATGCCAAAAGAAAAAGCGTAAAAAGGAAGCGACAATAAAACGCTAATTATCTTCATTATTAAATTCTTTATTAAGTGAAAATTAAAATTATTGCCCGTCGCTGATTCCGCGCGTTTAACTAATGCTCACCGTGAAATTCATTTCGTAATCGGACTACGAATAGAGCGGCAGAAGTAAACCGAGGTAATGGAAAAAGACAACTAAACGGCGCGAGGGAAAAATAGACGGCGTTATATTTGGATATTTATTTATTCATTATTTTCGATGTCCGTCGAATCGTTCGAAAACCAGCGAGCCCTTCATTCCCGTGACTGACGCTTCCTCCTTTATTTCCGTCATGCATTGTCGCAGCTTCTATGGATCGGGCAAATAATAGAATTTTTCTCATGAAACGAAAACGAAAACAATATACGTATGATTCCGATTGCACATTCGAGGTATCGAACTAAAATAATGCTCAGAGCAAAGTATAACTGCAAAAAGGCACGTCAACGGAAACGTCCTTTGTGACGAATAATATTTTCGTCTACCGTTGTGCGCCGCCACTTTTGTTCCCGGCAGTCATTCTTTTCCTTAAATTATTACCACCGTAACTTACAATTTTTCAGTCCATTCAACTTTATCGAACGACGCCCGCTTTCCTAATTTATTTGCATCCCAGCCGTGGCATTTTATTTCTGTAACGAGTCATTTTTACTCAATTGACATTGATCGTTTCGAGTGTGCGCGACCTAGGAAATGGAAAGCTTCGCGACTGTTTGACTTAGGCGGCCCTCGACTACTTAACCCATGTAGTGGCGCCGCTCGCTGGGAGCACTATGTACTACGGTGACTGCGATGCTACACCTCGGTCGAGGAGAAGGACCGAGACGACTGCTACGTTTGGTAACATTGACGCCTGGCAAAGAAAGCAACTTATTTTTTATTTATACTTTCGTCTTGCGGAAAAGGAAAATTATATTTATGAATATTTATACGCCTCTCTGCAAATGTGTACGAATAAATGCGCCAGCTACGTTGTTTATGTGACGAAGACGTGATTAGATTCGCCGTTTCTCTGATTACACGATTGCATTAATTTTCGGCAAAATCCGCTATGTAATTATTCTTGACAGACGATGCATGTGATGAAATCCATTTAGATTTTGCATAATATGAAAAGACATAAAGGCTTACTCTAATTTGCATCTATACGAATCGCAATTACGCAAGAACAAAGAAATTAACATTTTTCATTACGTTTCTTTGTATCATATTAAATTAATGAAGATACTATTTCAAGTTTGAAGTAATATTATAATCATATATATTAGGTTAATTTTTCAACCAAAATAAAACATTTGTTACCGTTCATTATATTATATATTCTTCAGCACTCCTTCCTTCTTCACGATAGTGTTTAAGACTGATTATATTATTATCTCATATTTTTTCTCTAATTTCGGAACTGAGATTCTAATATTTTTGCCATTTACTGCTGACTGACGTATTAAAAAATTATTCTTACAAATAAAAAAAAACTATCAAAACGGTATGATGTGATTGAATATCATTCGTTCGAAAAGGTTATTTAATAAATTCATCTGGCAGCTTCAGTTTAATTTCATATTTTATATACACGAATTATTAATATCTTGGAAAACTTCGAATATCAATTGAATTAAATATATGTATATATAAACGTACGTTCTGACAGGATCAGCATTTAAAAAATTTAGTCATTTTTAATTTATTCATCGTAATTATTTTTTCATATCGGAAAAGCATTTGTGCTTTCGTTTACATGAATATTTAGAATAATGATTACTCAAATTTAAGCATATCAATGAATTCCACTAGCTTCGTAAAATAATGTTCAAAATTGATTCACACAACAATCAAGTGTGCATTAAGCAATATCAATTTCCTCTATTTAGTTTAAACCATACAGTGAAAAATTATTAATAAATTGTCTTACAGTTTACAGTAAACCAGACATATAAGTTTAAACAATTAACTTGTAAAATTATTTATTGTTTACTATATAATATTTTTAAGTTATTATCATTACTGGAAGCTATAAACAAAACAAACTTTCCGGAAATGGACTCTTTTATACAATATTCTTGATTAACGGAAAAAAGAAAATATTCTTCTCGGCGTGTATGGCAATTTTAAACAAAACAAAGAAACGAAACAAATAAAAAAGAATCTAATCATCCGATTAAGAAAACAAGCTAGACAAGACGTGGAAGGTAAGGATGCCGAAGTTTGTATCATTGATTATGTCTAAGCTATTTGTTCCATTAGCTAAGCAGAGAGTCAATAAAACATGAATATCGTATCAAATATTCAGTACGATTAACATGTTTTTGTAAATGAATAGATGATTACTTTGGCACTAGTCTCGGACGCCGATAGTCCGAGGGATTCTGTGTGGTCGGGAGCGTGTCACCGCATGTAAGTTTGTACGTCAGTTGGTTGTTGCCTCTCCGTCTCTCGTGCTAGACCTTGTTCCTTCGGGTTGCCTCTTTGCTCCCGGATACCCCTCTTCCCCGTCCTCGCACATTTCTGTGAAGTCTGGTTCGATAGACACGAGCAGCCCCGCGGTCACAAACAGAATTATTTATGAGCTTGAATGCGAGCCAAAGCTCGTCTGTAAGCCACTAAGACGTTGCCTGACTACGCTGCCACCGGCACATCGAGCTCTCACTCACTCCGGCTGACACAGTAGCGTAGTTAGCCCGACTTGCAGGATCCGTTCGGGTTGCGAATTTCGACCTCTCCGAATAAGGATAGAAAGGTGGACCGACGGAGCTCGAGTTAGGCTAATTTCGACAACTCTTCGGCATCAGTCGAGCAGATGTGCATGGATCTGCGAGCGTGACTCGAATCCATGACAAGCCACCGACAGAGAATAGAATTGTTTCAATACTTTGTCGCTATAAACGGATGCGACAAGCGCGTGCGCCCCGCAAACTTTCCACTACTTTCAGCTTTAATTGTACGCTTCGAAAGATCCTCAAATCGCCCTACCGTTAGCAACTTCTGCTCGAGCTTTCGCCGCGATGCTACAAATCGTTGCGAAATGGAAAGGAAACAATTCTTTCTTCGCGATTTTGATTTACTACACCTCAGATGTTCTTCTGTTGTTCTGTTTATTGTTCCTCCATTTGCATGCTAATGGAAATTCTATTCGAGACATGCAAATGCTCGAAAATTCAAAGGTTATGTAGATTTAGATATAGATTATATTTAAGCGTAATTTGTAACACATAGTTGATACTTTTTCAGTCTTATAAAGAAGATAGCATTCAATATTTGTGTTAAAAAATTATTAATTTAAACAAACAGTTGTTTGAACATTATTTAAATAATGATGTACTGTAGTGGATTTAATTATAAGACTAAAAACATATTTTGTGGATATAATAAACGTAGGTAATAATGAATACAATTCATGCGATAATAAAATAAATATTACTATATAAACTTTGAAAAAGTTTCAATCAATGTAAAGAGAAATGAGTAAAGTAAATTTAATTAAACGAATTTAATATCATATTAATACTGTAACAAACAATACGCAATGAAAATATTAATTTGGTGGAATGAATGCCAATTCGTACAGCCTGTTTAGTTTTACATTTATGAAAATTTAAGAAAAGTGTGAGATGTGTTTTGCGAATGCGGAAGGGTTAAGTATTTGTGAAAAGTTAAAGAAATTATTCATAGCAAACGTATAAATAACAATTCATAAATAATATTTAAATTGTGTGACTGTCTAAATAACATTTATATGGACCCGAAATTATTAATACATTTAAGTACAAATTACGCCACATAGACTATATTTGTGTGTTTTACAACATAATTTTAATGACTTCAGTATAAAATTCATAAGTAAAGTACAATATATATAATTCGTTATTGTTCTGCAGAAAATATTGATTGAATATGAAATATTTTTATAAGCAATTAAAAATCTAAATAGTTTATTATTTCAGTAAAAATTTCAACCACAGTGGAAACACATATAGATATTTCTACCGTGTCATTCATTGTACGTGGCGACAGAAAAATATTAATATCTTTAAAACAAGTCAAGTTTATAATTATAAACCAATTTCATACAAATACTATTTCATCGATGAATTTATATTATAAAGTGCATAAAATGCGTTTAATTTAATCTACGACTTTCTGATTTCTGATTTCTGATTTCTGATTGAATGAAACTATTTTTTATATTTCATATTTAACAATTTCATCAAGAAATATATGCTTTTGTACGAAAAACATTTTCTGTTCATTTGATAGTTATCAAGAGAAATTAATGTATTGCATACACTATTATTTTTTCGACACGAGTTTGTAGATTGTGTAATTTAAAAAGATTTTCTAAACTCTCCAATAAATAATAAATTATACCTTAACTATTATATTTTTAATAATAAACGTCAAAAATGTCATGTTACTGCAAAGTTAAATAAGAATCATTATATGTGAAATTGATCTCCTGCCAATCACTTGTAGGGATAATGTTGGGCTTAAGACAAACAGCGTAACTACAAACTCATATCAAGGACAGTACATAAGATTAATCTGTTTGTATCTTGTTTGATTGATCTGACACCGATCAACATTGTTTCACTCAGGACGGCAGGCCGTAAATGATATATGCACATTTTGCGCGGTAGAAATCGCTTGCACACAAACACGTCCCGGTAATGACTTTGTCAAAATCGTTGAAAATGTATTACGCGCAAAGCAGTCACTTTTGAAAATTATAAAGTCATCACAATTTCGATGGCCAAGCGAGCAGCAACAAGAGCGACGTTAAAAATTCATTTATAAGCTCTTTAACATCAATGATGAAAATACGATGAGTTGCCGTCGAGCGTGAAAAGTATTCGACTTCCGCTCCCGTTGTTTTCCATTTCCGTCCTGCGGGGCCATCGTCAATGTTCTTCTCGGTGTAATTGAGGTCGCGAAAAAAACAAAGTTCCCAAGCGAATGTCTTTGTTAAACGCACATTAGGTTGAATGCCGTTGTAAATTGGCTCTTTTACGAAGATTTTCCACGGGGGATGAAATGTAGCGAGCGAAGATAGGATGAGCCCACGGCGGCTTTTTCCGTCTCGCTCACTCCGACATTGCAATGTTGCGGTAATTGTAACTAATTAAACGGTTGAACTCACTCCCCATTCTATTCTCTTATGATCTCCATTCTGTTAATCTTGTCGACAGAAAAGACGATGAGAATAACCTCTGGTCTTCGAAGAATAATCCCTCGTCAGCTTTCATTATGGAACGTCATCAAAGATGCGGATCTTTTGAGACGCGACTTCATCAACAAAACATGCGCCCTGAGGTATTTCGTTTGTCGCAACAACTACGGTTATTTTGCCCGAACGTACCGTGTTCTTTCGGTACATTACCGTAATTCATATCGAGAAAAATTGCATGCGTCACTCGAATAAAAACAACTGACAGTAAAATAATGATAAAAAAAAAAAAAAATAAAGAAATGAATAAATAAAAAAAAAAAAAGGAAAAATGAAATGTCACTGTTTTATTATGACATCCGTTCTTAAATCTCAAACTTTACTTTTTACAATAGAATCGTGCTTTTGCCGGAAGCTTGTGTCAAAGTGCAGTTTTGATGGACTAATTGTCGATAAAATTTTGATAAAACACGGCAGATGTCACTATATTGTCGGTATGACGGAGGACTCTTTGACGAATTGAACCGTTGCGCAGTTACTGGACCTGATCTGGGAAGCCGGGGCGTACGTGTATTACGTTACTGTGCGTGTCAGAGACAAGATTAAAGGGATAGTACGCGCGCACGATAACTAGCGGCATAGATTTCGACGTACCGTTTGATTTACTAATCCCTTACAAACAACAGCCAAATCATTGATATCACCTGACAAATATGTACTTGTCAGGCTGAATTTTAATGCGTCTTTTTGCCGCAAAATGAGTCTAATGATTGGTTACATTATAACGAACGACATTCACTCGGTTAAATAGTTAGTTACCATAATAAGCTGTGTTAACTTCTATTGCATACATATTAATGTGGATTTTGATAAATGAGGGTTCGCCGCTGCGACGTATCATTAACAGGAACGATTAATTAATTATTATTATAATTTGCACTGCGAATTAATTTTGAACTGGGTTAACTAAGTTTTCCGCAAGATACCGGGATAATTTTTGTCGATGCAAGAATAACTTTAACGTCATTAATAATTACTCTTTATTACAGTCGGTCAGAGTAGTTGTGCCTTTAAAGTATACCGAAATCCAGGCGCGTCATTAATCACCGTTCCATTTGTTTTTAATGAATCAGACGACACGTTATTTATTCGTTAATAAATCGTTTTCAATTTGCCGTATGGAATTTCGTTGCTGATTATTTGCTCGGAACTCGATAACAGCAGATTGAATCCGCTACACATCATCCGGCGGTGTAACTCGCAAGAAACAATTTTCAACCATTTGGAAGTCCTAATCTTTTGATCTTGTTTTAGCCCTGATTAAACATGTTCAAAGGATGGTTGTTTGGTCTTCGTGTACAGCGGCAGAAATTTACACGCTGATGCAAAGCCTATCTCTGTTGGGGTGCATAAAATCCAAATAATCAATTCATGAACACGGAACACAAATACTTTACGCATAAAGAACTCCGGTATTCGGAGTTGCACCGAATCGACACAAATTGTCCACATAAATCATTACTTGACGTCGAACACTGATATTAACTTAAAGTAAATAACTTGCTCTCGGCGGAAGACACTTTCATCAAACGCGTCAAATCGGGACAAAGACAATTTACTCCCACTCGTGTCACGCATGAAGGATACGTCAATAATTTTGAGGGGAAACTTACAGGCGCGCAATATCGCAATCGTGCATAAACTTGACAACTTCAGCAACTTTAGCATACTTAATCGCGTTTGAATTTCAAGTCACACCGCTGTTTCTCTCCGTTTGTTTAGCATAAGTTTCTAAATTTGCGGAGTCGTTTTCGAGTTCTCGGGGGCGTC
This sequence comes from Leptoteleia sp. ZL-2020, assembly GCA_022817305.1. Lineage (NCBI taxonomy): Eukaryota > Metazoa > Arthropoda > Insecta > Hymenoptera > Scelionidae > Leptoteleia > Leptoteleia sp. ZL-2020. Next base: position 3,176 of record JABFPN010002631.1, on the reverse strand, counting down.
GAGGTGCATAATTCATAAGCGATGAAATATTTCTTGTAAATTAATTGGGAAAAATATGGGAGGCGGTGTCGCGTGGGCACGAAGATTGGATGTATTCCCCAAGTGGGCAGCCGGCGCTCAAGTTAGATCTATACGCGCGTTAGTTTCCGTATCTACGCACACAAACAGGTTGTCGGTTTCACGCGAGCGACACGACGCCTAATCTACGTGCGGCTCGAGCAACACATGCACGCAAGAAGACAGACCAGAACCGGCCCGCACACATAAATAAACGCACACCTCCGCGCTCGAATAGGTAGCGAGATAGGAAACAGTCAATAATTCACACATTACTCTCGGTGATTATGCTACTGCGGTCTATCTCTCTCTCCTGCCCGCAGTTGTCGTTCGAGTTGCGTGGACGTATACGTCCATATCAGGCCACGCTTCTGATCGATAGATCGTTATCAACTTATCGGGCATATTTCCCACCGAACCGTATATCAGCGTCTTAAATTGCATCCCAATTAATAACTGACGCCCACTGACGATATCCGATCCCATAATAATGCTGATTACGTTCGCTACCGAATTCTTGGCCGACAAATTTATTGGATTGTAAGAACTTTGGCTGAAGGCAAGCCATTCAGGTCCGCTTGATCATGATTAATTGCGTATCACAAATAGGTTTATCGGTGATTTATTTACTCGCATTTGTGTGCGCTCCACCAAAGCGCCTCAAACAATTAGTAGCTTGACGACCGCGAGATCGTCAAGCTCTTAATTAATGTAACTTAAAATCGTCCCTGCTCCTTAGTCGTGCATGACTGATGCGACCTCGCTTCGATGTAACTGAAAGTAATCTGATTATGCATTCTAATCCGACCATTAATATTAACACTATAATAACTGGACTGGTTCCAGGTAAGGTCCATAGGTCGGGCTTTAACCATCGGTAAAATATTCGCTATGATTCGGAATATCTTTGAAAGAACTATATTTTTGTATCTCACACGAAAGTAATTCAATGGAAAGTTCGATTTCTATATCGCTGAAACTTGGAAACCAGTTTGGAATTTAATAGGAGTTTCCGTGGTAATTCATATTTGTAAACAAAGTTTACATGGTAATTTACTTTAGCAACTATAGTAAATATTCAATTAGGACCGTTACATCAGTGGCGCGCTTTACTCGGGAATCAATATCCCTGGCTCGATCACTTGTTTTCATGATTGAGATCACACCGCGGCCATATCAAAATCGCATTAATAGCGACGATAAAATTGCATCTTGCATAGATCATGACCGTGTCATAACCGAACAGATATATTCTAAGAGGAATTTTGTGAATTAATTGCGTAAGGGTTCGCAGAAGACTTTCATCATCAGCAGGCGTTTATTGTAATTTGTGCCGATCATAATGAACAATAATTGACCGAAATATATATATATATAATATGATATCATTAAAAATTAACTAACTACAGCAGTTATGACAAAGAGAAGTTCATTCAGACAGGGTTCAAATGTAGGTTGCATAATTGAATTCAGTAAGCATGTTTAAAGGTTCGCGAAAGTGGTGGGAGGGCTTTTTAATACTCGAAAAGCAGCGCTGGTTTATTTGGGGCGCGAGAAATCATTGTAAATGATTTGTGATGCTTATTTGTGATTAGCATGAAATATCTAATCGATAGGTATACAGGATTCCAAAAATTAGCTGCACGCGTGATTTATTTGACGCCGAAGCATTATTCCAACGATAGTTTGCCGCAGCGGTTCGAGCCGCAAGATTATGCGATAAATTTTTAAATACTCCGAACAATCGCGGTTATATTATTAACGTTAAATTATGTTCGTATCTTACGAATGCGAGCACCAAAAAAATATAAACGAACAGCCATCTTTCATTTCCTTTTATTATTGTTATTTATTTTTTGTCACGCTTTCCTGCGGGACGTTATTAAAATTTTTACGTGTATGTTTTGAAATTAGCGAGGGCATATTTCACAGGATTAAAATCTTCCGCATTGAATGTCACGCTAACGCATACCCCTTCCGCGCAATACCGCACACGTGACCCAATTTGTCTATCGACGCGTATACGTTTGCTCGTGCACATCATTGCGTCACGGCGTTGTTAAAAAAAAAAATGAATTAACCGTATATCTTAACTGGCGCAGCGCGAACGCTCCGCGCAATACCGCGAGAACGCAATCCATCTTGGGGGGAGGATGCGTTTCAATGTTTTGCGCGCGACTCGCGCTTACTTCACGCAATTTCCATTTAACGTCGAATAGGACAAAGCTTATAACTGAATAAGCAATGTATTGTAAATAAAACAGTCTTATCCAGGATCGGGAGACCTTTCGTTTACATTTAAATGCAAAGCAAACAGCCTGCCGTAAAATTAAAACATGTCTGTTTGCCATTATTTACCGCGTAGTATGCCAAGAGGTCGCAAGAGTGCGCGGCGGGAGGAGGCGCCAGTCGGAGAGAGCATTTCCGCTGTTACTTTCGTCTATTTGTCTTACGCTAATTAAACGAACGTAAAATATTCCACGTCGACACTTCTAGGCTCTTATGTTCTAAAGCAAGCACGGGAGCAAATGCAGGCGCGAAAATGTTTAGTGAGTCGAAGATAAATTCTCGTCATTTCCCCTGAATTACTGCTCAGTTAACGCAAGATAATTATTATATTTCTAAAGTTGCATATTGATGCCCGCGCGCTCGGCTCGGGTAATTATGAGTGTCGTCATTTGATCCCGATCGGTCTTCGCGCGGCGTAACGCGACGCGCCATTTACACGTTTGTTGATGAAAACTAATTAAAACGTCAACGACGTCGGCAAATTGTTTCCGTCGACGGGAGCGATCGCTTTGACGTGCTTAGTACCAGAAACGTCGGGTTTTTTGTCGCGACTGATTCGTCCAGCCGGCCTTGAAATTGCACGAATTATCCAAATGAAATCGACATCGGGGCAAGGCGCGCGCGAGGGTCGCCGCTCTTTTGCCACTTTTACGAATGAGAAGCTTTCTATCGTATTGTCGGCGCGAGGGTGGACGAGAAACGAGCGCCCGGGTAAGAACAACGTAGTTAGGGTAATGGGAATTCATTTTCGTGGAAAATTCCCGGCCAGGTGTCTTTCATTGGGACCCGTTTCTTCCTCTCTCTTTTTTTTTTTTTTTTTTTTTTTTTTC
>JABFPN010002630.1:0-21337 GCA_022817305.1 Leptoteleia sp. ZL-2020 | reverse complement strand
CTTCACAGTACGTGTGCGCAGTGGTATACGGCGCACAATTTTAACAAACTGTTGTATAATTTTAATAACTAATGTTTTGACAATTTTTCTGAAATAATATATAAATATTTCTTATTATTAAATATTATTAAACTGTACACGATTTTTATCAAACTGCATAATAATTTTTATTTATGCTTTATTAAATAAAAATAAACTTTTAATAAAGATTACAAAACTAAGGCCTTTGTCACTGCTTTATCACTCAGTTTGTTAATTTTACGCGAACTATTAATAAAAATTATATAAACTTTTTTCGCCGTGTACTACTACACACAGCAAAAATTGTCAGTTTTAACTTATATCCTCAATTTCATCTGAAACCTAGTAAATTTAACTCGATCATTAATAAATATGTCTCAGTGTTGTGCTTTACTTCTTAAGAATGGATTCCTTGATTCCTTGACATTCTTCTGGCATACCAATAAATCTCACTCAAGCGGCAGTCATTGAAAAAAAAACGTGTTTGATCTTGAAAATATTTTCGTGAAAAATCGCATTTGCCACGGAAATGCACAACCACTTAAATTCAATTACCAATAAACTGAAAGCTGCAAATAAAATCGTTGCTCAATCAAATTCCGACGTACCCATGCATATTGATTTCTATTTTGGTGCATCGAAACAAAAAAAAAAAAACTATTTCATGCTAAAGAGCGATTATTAAGTTCGGCGCAAAGTGCGCGATAACTTTTAGTCAAATAAAATTACGCACTCTAATTGCCGTAATGAAATCATGCGCGAGTTAAGTTCAAATTGCATAAATCTATATCACATTTAAATTCAATCACATCGACGGCATTGACGTCAAATGATAACGATTTATTAATAGACTTAAGCTAATAACTATGGCCCGCGCGTAAATTCTCCGCATTCCCCATATTTAAGTCACGTAATTATTGTTTATCAAACCTTTTACAATTTCTATTAACCCGTAATGACGCATTTAAGTTCGATTATAAATAAAATTGCGATGACCGCGTCGCAAATCGGGCGAACTTTCCACGGACTGTTCGAGCGGGGGACATCTCCGAGTACTTGAAATGTGAATAATTTATTTTCTAATTTGCTTAGCGCGCCGATCCTATCCAATTTTATTATTTGGATAGCTTTTATCGCAGCAGTAAATCAGTTTATCCGTCACATAATTAGAGCATGTACGGCCACACGACGGCGCATAATTTTATTTATACGACGTCCAGCTGTACACACTTCAATTAGACGACAATAAATATATTTAGTACTCTTTGACGGATTTCAATTGAACTCCACTTGTGTCGTAAATATATAACCGATTTAATCGTTGCAATTATAAGAAAAAATAATCACCATTTCATCAATCATGGATGTTCGTGACAATTGGAGTGTATTATAAATAAAATATAAGAAAGAGTCAATTTTCAATTATTGCTCCGTTTAATTAGTTAATTAATTAAACTGGTAATATCTCCAACAATTAATCAGTGTATTGATCAATAGGAAAGAAATTTAATGCCAAACGTATTTATTAATAATAAATATACTAAGAGATATTTTTATTAAGAGTTGCTACTCTTTTTTTTTTATAATAACTCGAGGACATGTGTTCATTTATACAGAGAAAAGAACATTAATAATTAGAAACCAGGAACTAAAAATGTTAATAAACCAAACTCCAATTTTTAGCAAACTTTTATTTTATGTTTTGTCCGTTAGATGTCGCTATTCAGTGCCGCCAACCTATTGACTATGTCGTTCATAATCCAGTTATTAAACTGTTTACTAAACTTTATTAAACAGATTATCAACCAGAATGTTAATTTACTACAAACACTTGTAAAGTTAATATTAAATTTCGAATTATTTACGTGACGTTTATTTTTCCTTTTATTAATTTTGAAAAATGTTGTGCAAGTGGTAAGCTGTATTTGAATTGACGTATAGGTTTCTTAGTTCGTGACATACAAGTGTTTCTTGACCGTGTGAGCGAAACAGGAAACGGGCACTTGTGCCTTGAAATACAAATCTCCCAGCGCGCTTTGGCTCAATGCGGCATTCACAAATCGTTGAATGGACCTTGCAATAAAGCTCGTTCGTTAACACGGAGAAGAAATTCGTTGGATGAAATTCATTGCCGCTGAATCAGAGACAAAACGCGACGCCACGGTCTATCATAATTCAGCAAACAATGTTCCGATTGTCATAATTATTCGTTAATAACCGGAACGTTAAATTCGGAACGGAAGATGAAGTTTTAACGGGTCATCAATTACATTGTTCATCCCTTTATGCATTCATAATATCGCTAAAGGAATATTATTTAATATTACCTTTTGTTTCAATTATAAATTATAATAATTCACATATTTATTATGATTAATATAAATTACTATGCGCCATTATAAATTATTACCGTGATTTTTTGAAAGGGACAACCAAGATAATAATTTCACTTGTGTTAATGGACATTTCATTCTGAAATATTATCTCCAACAAAATACATTTCTGCGCAATTTCAGTACAAAACATTCTTATTCTACCATCTATATTAATTAAAAAGTGTAGTGTATCGGGTTAGATTATTTTGTATATAATAAATAATTTCAAAATGAAAGGGACAGTGTTTTACTTGCGAAAAAAATAGAATGAAATGTGTTAAAAAAATGATTTCCCATTTTAAACAAATTAAAATATCTCTTTTTAAATGATTACCATGCTTTATATTATTTAAAATTATATATTAAATTTATGTTAGTTTTCTTTTTATTTCATTTTTTAAACAAAGTGAAATTAAACAAGTCTCCAGACTTGATCCCGTGGAAGAAAGAAGAAACGATCACTAAAATTTCGCACGTGGAACATTGTTCGACAATGAATGTTGAAATTTAATCGCCTTATTGTACGCAATTACGAAGCAATCCGGCCGAATTGAAATTGATACGCACCAGATGAATGAAATTCTTTCGGACAAAGTGATTCACCGCGATGCTTAAAATCACCGAAAGTTATTTAAAAGAACTTACAGTTTACATTTTTCATCTAACATTCTGTTTCAGTGCAAGCAACCATCATAAGGCTTGCATAATCGCGCTTTTTCATCGGCTCATTGAATTTTCATGAACAAGCCTCCTAAAAGTGGCAACCCGCTTTGCCCTAACGCACGGAAAATTATCTAAACATCGGTGTTTATTTATTGGTCGTACATGTGTTCGTGTTCGAGGCATATTAAACAAGTTTCACCTAAATAATTTACGTCGCCAAACATTACCGAAGTTTTGCAAAGGCTAATAACAATTACTATGAAATACCAAAAAAAAAAAATTTAATATTTCAATTAACCTTTATTCATTCTTTTAGTAATACTAGAATTTAAGGAAATTCGACATAAAAATTTCTTGCCAATTAACATAAGTGAGTTAAAAAAAACCAAACAGTAAGTTAGTTTTAATTAGAATTCTTGCAATAAACAAAGTGTACGATCAAAATACAAAGGAGATGCAACACTAAACTATACTAAACTAGACTAAACAAATATTTATATATATGTATACGTGGTAAATAAAAATGAAAAGCAGAAGCTTGAAAAAAAATAACAAATAATCAATTGCTCGTTATCGAGATGAAAAAGTGAGGATGACAGATTGTTCGTCTGGCCATTCGTGGCAGTCACATTGCATTAATGAGACGCGTGACGTCACGCGGAAGAACAACAAGTTCTTCGCGAGAACAGAAGCACGTGATTGTTCGGATGACAGGTGACAATTCCATGCGATTACAAATCCTACCTTCACTGACATCTTGCTGGTTGCGGCGCGGCCGAAAAATTCGCGCTGTCACTTAGCGGGGCTGAAGAGCGTCGCCTGGCCGCGCGTTGGCTGCTCGGGCCGTTTTGTGAACAAAAAAAATGTAAACAAGGATAACGACAACGAACGAAAGCCAACCAAGTGTCAACTAAAGTATTTCCTTTTCGCCACCGAGAGCATGAAACTGATTTTGCGGCGTTCGCGGGGATGCTTCCCCCGCCGCTGCCGATCCCTTTATTGATTTTCCGACCAGTTCGAACGAAACGTACCTGCCATCTTTCTCGTCTTTTTACAAACTCCCGCTATCCCAAGACGATTCGGGTCTTCCCACACTTTGTACGCCGTTTCATTTTGTCCAAAACAAATTGAACAATTTTGTATTCCCTCGTTAACAATATACGAATTCGAGTACAAATATCTCTTAATCACACTTAATCATTACCCTTGTTGTTATTTTTTTTTGGTTAAAATATTGTTGGATCTGAATCGTCTGAATTTCACTGGTTTATTAATTTGTTTGTTTATGGTTGAATTGAAAATTTTTGTTAGCAAGGATTTATTACTTTTTTTTTTTAGTAATGCTGTGTAATATATTGTAGTAATATAATATTATATTGCAGATTTAGTTAAGGAAATGAAAAAGTTGCGGAGATGTTACATTATACAAGGCCGTAATGAAACATTTTATTATCCATAAAAAAATGTATAAGAAACTGCCAAGAAAGAATTATATGTGCTTATTAAACATTTCGGGCGAGTTTTTCGTTTGAATTTAAAAAAGGGACGACATTCGCGACACCTATAAGGGTGTTAATAATTACACTTTATTAAGTTGGTATTAATGAATTGCAAATGACTTAGTCTGTTTAAAACTTTGATTTGTTAGAGAAATAGTTGTTTGAATAGAAACGAAAAATTAATTTATTCTTTCTTGTGATCAAAGATTTTAAACGATGTTATATTGCTTTGCTGAGACAATGAACGTTTTATGACCGCAAATAAAACTGTGAAAACGCAAAGTATAATTTTTTGTATTATATAAAAACTAGGACAAATCAATGCATACTTTCGGTAATAAACTAATATATATGTACAAGTTGAATTACGTGTTTGCTAAAACAGACGAGTTTTTGCATACAATTTAACTTATCCCAGTAACAAAGTTAATCTGATAAGACTCACAAAATCGTGCCACACTTTTGTAAGAAGTTTACCAAGTTGTATTTTCCAAGTTAAATAATTGAATTATTCATTATTCGTTGAATCTTATTTCTTAGTTAACTAATGGTTATTTAATTATGTAATGATTTCAAAATTATATCGCTTATTGAACATTGCAATTGTTATCTTAGGGATATCCTTAGAATATTCTAAGGATATTATTGCCCATCATTTAAAACATTCGAAACATATTCTAATAATTTATTTAATTGAGTTTGGAACTCGTGACTTGGAAGTTACAAAGTTTATGTATACAAACTTAATTACCAAAGGAGGATAAGAATCTTATTTACTTTTTTTGACATTTAAGTACGGTACTTAAACTTGCAAAGCACAAGTGCAATTCTGGCTCACATACATTAATATTTTAAAAGAAATAATTTCATTGTATACATATAAAAAGATCGTATTGATATTTCGAAAACATTTTTAATAAATTTGAACATCCAGTAGAATTTTGAAGATCTATAGTTATAAAATAATGTTTTCATAATGTTGCTGGTACATGATTTTTTTACTACGGTTCGGTTTTTATCTTGTCTGTTATTTATTTAGAATAGTTATAAAGTGATTTGAAATGTTTATTTATATGCCAATGTGTAAGTTGCATTATCATCGAATGATATCGATTTGGGAATTTCGAATTCCAAGTAAGTAGCTTTCAATAAAACTAAATTTTATTTATCTCTTTGTCATGAATATAATATACTTTTTACTTTTTAAGATTCCGAGGTAAGTCATTTAATATAAACTTCTACAAATATTTCTGTTTACACACATAATATATTTTATGAATTATTTTCATATGTAATGTATTTCTAGAATTTTTATATACGAATAGTCTGCAAGACAAATAGAAAACAATCTGAAACGTAAAAGTTGATTTGCAAATGATTTAAATTTATCAGACAAAATATCATTTATAGTAGTATTTATGTTGTTGTTGTTATTATTATTAAAAAATATTAAATAATTTATCCGCTGCATAACATTAACAAAATATAAATTAAAATTTGCAATCTTTTCAAAAAGGTCTGAAAGTGCGCAATGTTTGTGTTAAATTTTACTGTATCATAATAAAAATTTCGCAAATTCGCGAAAGCCAACGACAATCACTACAATATATGAATAAATATTGTATCTTTATTCAGCAAGATATTTTTACATTAGTTACAATATCTTACAGCGTTTGTCGTTAATATTAAGAGTGATTGCACGTTACGATAAGAGATGCATTTTTACAAGTGACTGTTCCGTTTTGCGCCTCGTCTTCGGACAAAAATGTACAATAAAAATTGATTAAGAAATTCTAACAAACACAGGACAGCACACTCGCCGCGAAATAACCGAGGCGTTTTCGCAGTCGAAAAAGAACCTCTCTCAATTTCACAACTCCGCGTCAATCTGTAACCCAGACTCCTCGCAACGTATTTTTAAACTTTTCACTCGCAAGTAGCGTATACACAAAAATACACGACACACATCACCGTTAACGGAACGAATCGCAAATAATCCATTACAGCCTCTCCGCTCTAATTCCAACTCTTTAGATCCTGGAAAAATCGTCAGAAAGCAACGACAATTTGAGAAGCCAGCACAGATTTTTCAACACACACAAAGCGAAACACCGATCGTTCGAAAAAGCATCGAAATGTGCTCGTTCGTCGGTACGATTATGGTATCAATTGACAATTGACACGGCAATTTATTAATACAAAATAAAGTACAAATTGTCCGCACTCGAAGCGCCTCGCGAAAAATTTACGAAGGCGAAAGGTATCTCGAACAGTTCAACGAATTGCATACTTAAAAAGACACCGCAACTGATTATCAATACCAAGTCGGATGGAGAATCGGAATTCACCGCTCCGTTGACCCCCGCGTTTTAAGCAAGTGTGAAAAAATAATGATTGAATAGATCCGTCAATCATTGGACTATAATCCCAGCCATCGCTTTTGCATACACGTTTTGGGATACCTTGCAAACAACAATGGCATGACACTTTTTTTTTCTCTCTCTCTCTCTCTCTCTCCCTCTCTTTCGCTCTCTCTCTCTCTCTCTCGCTCTTTTGTTCTTTGTTTCATTCGCAATTTCACAAGAATTACAGTAAGTTACAAAAAATAAATATTTATAGATTCCATCACGACTCCATTTACGACAATCACATTATATATCATAAATCCTTAAGAATTATAATCGTAGCTGTATTGGCACATATAATTTTTGGACCGCTATACATACACAGGTCATTTTCATATGACGCAAACGAACGGAAACAACGCAATATGAAGTTCAAACAATATCGATTATATAAAATGTACATTTTTTCGTGCCTTAACTGTACAAAATTACCCATGTATATATACATAAGGTTTACCAGTAAGATACACCGAGAGAAATTTATTAATAGTTGCTACGATATTTTGTAATAACTCGAAGACTTGTGCGGTTATTTGTAGTATTCCTTATAATATGATGTAGTATTAAAAAAAAAATATTATAAAAAATAACGTTACCAAGGAATAGAACCAGTTACCCCGCGGTCACCAGTCTCACATTTTACCACCAATTTGGAGCATTGCCTAAAAAAAACATTTTTCATTAAGCTTTGGCGTGGCCACAATTTTTAATGACTTACTTCTTGGTCCTATATTTTTCTAACATTATTTCAGAATACTATACATATTATAAAAACATAAATGTACACATCCTCGAATTATTATAAAATATAATAGCAACTAAATTTCTTTCAGTACATTTCTTTTTTTTTTTTTTGTGTTTATATCGGAAATATATATCTCTGCTGGAGAACATCGTTCGCCACGCGTTATTTGATATACGATAAATGAGACTGAAAGTAATAAAATACAGCTTTGAGACAATAGTCGCACTTTTCGTTTTACTGTAAAAATTATATGTAATCTTTATTATTAGACAGCGGTAAGAGTCCTCTACGTACGTTAAATGTCTTGATTTGTTAGTCGTTGAATCGTTGATCATTACACTGAGAAAAAAATTACATTGCATTGCATTAACTATCAATGCAGTTGGTTTTAATAAATAAATTCTTACACGATTATAGTTGATTTATGATCACATTTTTTCTCAATGTAATTTGGTACTTCTTCGTTAGTTAAATCTAAGAATCTAGTTATGAAAATCAGGTAAACACTTTGTGTGCGATTTAAGGACTGACGCAATGTTTAATTTCAACAGAAATCAAACTAAAAACTAAGATCAGTCTATGTTTCAGAGAAAAGAAATCACGAAGTATATTCAGGTACTAATTAATGTGAGTACGGTTATTGAATATACTGAGTTTCGTGTTATGGTAGATTAATAAAATATAAAAGCTACTTTGCAATTTAAATTCCAAAATTGAAAGCCGTCTTAACGCTAGCGAATCATAAAATTAGGACACTCTCAACACAATTGGTCAACAATGTGATATGTGCATATTTATGTTTCCTTAATTCTTAATATTTAATATCACATTAAAGCGAATAATTTAATTGTCACAAGTTCAGGGTAACTTTCAAATTTGTTAGACAGAACCAATTTCATTTAACGTCTTTGAGACTGAATTTTTCATTTGAAATTCATTCAACGTAATCGTTGACAATTTTAACTGATTAATTGCTAAGCTTTAGAATCTTATGTTCTTTTTTTAACATTATCATTATTATTGTTATTATTATTAAAAATATGTATTGTTTTTAAAATATTATTAAAAAATATATCTTTTATATTTTGTAATTATTTCAATTTGAGAATTGAACCAATGACAAATTTTGTTGATTTCATTGTGATAGAATTGATAATACGATTGTAAACAAAATTAATTGTTTTCGCGACGTCACATAACAGTAAAATGGAACAGAGCTTGGAATAAAAATTGCAAAATGTTGAATCTGACCACCTTTTCTAATAGTACCTAATACCAAGATAAAGTAATATTATTTTACATTAAAAACTGTAATAAACAATTAATGACAATCTCAGTCATATTGAAAAATACATTGGGAATGTAACGACAATATTTTTTGCGTAAATTTCATAAATTTACTTCATTATAATGATTAAAAAAGAAAAAATAAAGGAATTACTGACAGTGGGTAAACTCATATATAAACTAATGTTTGAAATCATTACAATATTACGTACTATTAGTTTCGAATAAACTATGTTCAGTAAAGCAATATCAATAACAGGCTTATTGTACTATTTCTACTGATTTCTTTTCGCTATTAGCCATTTATTTAATGAAAAGATACATCACAATCTCTCGCTTGTCTTTTTTCGTATCCTCATCTTATTCTTAATTGTCCTGTCTCCTTATTCACGCTCATTATTGTTCAGAACTAAATACTTATGCATTAAACACATGTCAATTCTAGGGCAATCCTTCTTGCCAAACTATCTAATCTACTACTTAATTTGTAATGATAATATATGACAATCGTTTGTTCTTCTTTTTGTTCTATATTGTTAAGTTTGCCCTTGAAAAAATCAGCTGCAGGCATTGACTTAGTTTTTACCTAACAGATCGAGCGAACATTTATTACAAGAAGGACGAATACAAAATTTGACATTTCGTCTTACCATTTAGGTCATTTGTGACGTGAAGCAGTCTCACTCGTGTTAAAAAAATTGATGTGCAAACATTGATGTGCGTAAATTTATAACCCTAACACTGTCGCATGAAACGTTATTCACAACTGGGATATATTTATTTGTTCATTAATTTGGTTACAATGTGCCATCGGTATGTTTTAATGTCCTGTTACACGTCGAATACGTGCTGTAATCGCGTAATTAAAACTCGAGGAAAGTTATTGATGTCAATGGAAAAGTTTTAATTGAATTACGTTTCACAAAACAGTGCCCAAACTATCTTCACACATATATAAAAAATTTAAACGAGAAACACATATATTAATGTTTAATACTTTGTAATTTTAAAATTCAATCCAATAGACACGATCAATATTAATCAATAGACAGATTTCATTAAACTATTCAATTAAATCAAAATTAAACTCTTTCTCTCGATAAAGATTTATCTAGAGACAATCAGTTTGAGTGCTCTTATGAATCAACGGAATCTTAATTTTGATTTTACGCATGAATTACGGTGCCACTACGTTAGTTATTGTAAAATGGAAATGTTCATTGTACTTTGTATATTACGTGATGGAGAAGTGTAAAACCGTACATTGAGAGAAAAGTTGCTTTAAAAGTTTTCTATTAAAAACTATACCTTCCAGAGTTGGAAAGATATTTTTTACAATGATTACACATTTGCTATACCGATGGGATAACATTTTTTGTGTGGTATAGTAAAATTTGTTATAATATGATAGTATATCTGCCTAGATTTATGGTGGTTGTTACCATGCTAGATATTAAAGTTTACTGTATCGTACGTAAATTGTTTGTGCAGTGGTATGGTAAAATGGTAAACACTGTAGAGCATATCTTTGTAACGTCAGGAGGCATGGTAATTTTAAATATAACTTTTTCCTCAGTGTACAAAGTGTTATTCAATCTAAATCTGGGAAGTCGTACGAGAATGAATGGAAAGGCTTGAATATCAAATAATAAGGTTTCCCTTTTAGTTTTCATCGCGATGAAAAACGATCGTTTTAGACAATTTCAAAATTCAAAAGCATTTAAAAATACTTGTTTTGAAAATGGTTTTTAAATATACAAACTTATCTTTCAAATTTGAGCGTAATTACGTGAAAAAAATAGTCAGGATTTTAATCAGAAATTTGACATACCAACTAGAAATTTGACATACCAACTAGAAATTTAACTGAATTCTTTAAACAAGTCCTAAAATTTTAAGGATGGCGTAGAGAAGAAACTGATTAAAAAATAGCTAAAATTACCCACTTAGAATAATTACAAATTTCTAATTTACATCCTAGCTTAATTTCTTTTTAAGCCTCCTCCGAGGTCAATGCTCAAATTTTTTCGCAGTTGTGCAGAATTATATTCGAATTACGATTCAACTGAAGTAAAGCAAATTGATCGAAATCGCTGATCCGAGCGCACAGCTTTGCTATGATTAAATCGCGAAATATAAGACTAATTTGGATTGCAAGTCGAAGACCTCGCGAAAGTTGTAAATAATAAATATATTCAAACATTCGTACAAAGTATACGAGGGTAATACGAGTTATATTCTTTTAATTTCCATAAAGGCGTTTCAGAGTCATTTTATTCAGTTTTCAAATTGCATTGAAGTTACTGATCGAAAACATTTAAGACAGTTAAACTAGTTCTCACTTGCAAGTTTCTTATATATAAATATTGAATTTCTTTCACTGTAATATATATCAAAGAATAATGCTCATCAATTATAATAAAGATTCCTCGCAAATTTAGGATACCATAATAAAATTATTACAAAACTGTCAAAGAAAATATCCCTATCAATAATAACATTTATTTTTGATAACATATGAAGACTCGTGAAAAACCATGAAACGTTTATGGCTATATACATTTATTCCATTGTTATATACGGTTTAAAGTTTTGGTTTTGAATCTCAAGGTACGTGACCATAAATATTACTTGATTATCTATACATAGACAGACAGCCACACACCATCATACACTGTTCTAAGATATTTAATATATAACCACAAATGTTTCGATTTTTACACGGGTTCGAAAGAGTTAAATGACAAAACCAACTGAACGGAATAGAATGCCGAAAAACGCCTTTGCCAAACGACTAGACCAATTAAAGTCGCGTTCAGTCAAGCGAGCGCGACCTATCTAATTTGCAATTACTTTCAAGATTAGAATTTGTACTCCCTTGCGTAGCGGACAGAAGAAGGCGGCGTTCGTCGGCGTCGTTTGCATTATTGCTCGCGGCCGACATGTCAATTACAACATTAGAAGTAGGAGGTGCTAATATCACATTATTGGATGGATTCGATTGAGAAGAACTGGCGTTAGATGAGGCCACGTCGGAACTAGTAGCCTTACCATTGACAGCTTGTGGCGCGGGATGAATACTACTTTTAGGATCGCCGCTAACGACATCGTAGAAGCGAAAACATATACTCTTTTTACCGATCACCCTATGGGGTAGCAGGGATCCTCCTTGGTTCGTACGATCCTTGTCCTTTTCCAAATTTTGCGAGCTGCGACTCCGCGGGGGCCGCGTAAAAGCAAAATTCGACCAACCGTGAACCTTTGATATGGACTCTTCGGCCAACTTCGAACTCCTGCTGCTGAACAACAAATTTACATTATTAGCGCGTGTCGATTTTTGTTCCAAATTTCCGTCGAACTCTCAATATAATAGTATACTACTTAACGAGGAAAAAAGGTAATTTTTGTACGGAAACAATCTGGGAAAAATGTTTGGATGTTATATGAAAATGATCTGGAGAACGCGTTCTGGCTGGGCCATACCTCTTTTCATTGGTTATCTTGGAGCCACTAGCGCAATCTATCCCCGCGATCCCGTGGCTCTCCGGACTGGAGCTTTCACCTTGCTGGACATTTTCCACATCGCAAGACTTGTCCGCGTCGAACGCGTCGACCTTCCGCAGACTTTCTTTGTACACGCGGAAGTTGCCCTCCGTTCCAATAACGGAACAAAGATTGGGACAGATCGCGTCCGGTCGTGGAGGGTCGCCCGCGGGGATGAAGTGCGAGGAACACTGCAAGTGTCCACTGGCCACGGCCGGCCTGATCGTCGAGCCGACGGCGCTCGGTCGCCGGCAAGGCCCGTCCGGGTTGTCGTTGATTCTCGGCGGAGGTATGTAGGGGTGCGCGAAGCACTGATTCGGCGTCGGGTTCTGCAACATCATCCGGGACTGCTCCGGAGACATCGGCGTGGAAAATTTGCCGCGGGTTTGCGCGATCACGGTCTCGTAGCTTGGCGGAGGACCGTACAACTGATAGTAAGGGCAGTCGGTGTCACTTAAAACGACACTTGTACTCTGATAATGAGTCGAACTGGCAGCTGTGTTGTTGTAGGCAGGCGAGTTCGCATCTCTATGTGGCCCTGAAAGTTCGTTCGGTTATTATATTTCGCTGATAAGGGCTAACTTTAGGAAAATGCGAAGGTTTCGATAATTTTTCCCTGCCCCTTGGCATCCTAAATAGACATTTCAGTCGGGCTAAAATATGGCCCGGATAGGGCAACCGTATTTCCTAATCAGGTACTGATAAGATACCCAGAACGGGACCTATGTGTGGGTGTTCAAATGCCTGAAATTGATATGGCCATGGTTGGCTAAATTATGTATTACTTAATCATCAGGGCTCGATCTGGCCATGATCAGGGCACGATTCTGGGTTCCGATGTAAAGAGCTGATCGAAACCTTTGGAGATCCTGATTTTAGAACTTATATGAATCTGATGATTCTGCAATCTGTTTGCCTTATCAAACCTACAGTCCTGAAGTAATTGTCCCTATTAGGATTAGCCATATTCTAACCGGAACTGAGCCCTAATATTCTTAAGGAAAACCCCGTTTAATTTCTACTTTTCACACTGTGAAAAATATGCATTGGTTAAAAGAACCATCTTAAATTTAATTAACTCTTTCCAGTAATAAAAATTGAGATCGAGGTTAAAATAATCAATATTATAATCAATCTAACCGTACAATTAATACCGGATAGATGACCGTATTTTTAGTTTTTCTCCCAGTGCAATGTTTATAAGGTCAAATATACATAACAAATGTCCAGCGGTCATCTGACTGACTCCATTAACTGTAATCATTTAATTTCTATTACGCAGTAAATTTTTCTTTTTTTAGCATAATGCATCGTGATAATGTTAACACGATCATAAATTATTAACTGACCTTCTAATATACATTTTAAAAGAACGCATCTGAAATTTGCATTGGATTAAATTCAATTTAAATAGGTTTCATAAGAGAATTATCGTTACATTCATTAAGATTTAATTAATCTTGGCAGAAATCGCATTATCTTTGTTAAAATGATAATGAAATAATGTATTGGCGTATTATATCCTCTATTATAATAATTACTTGCATTATTAACTGATAGTGCAAGTTATTTTCAATAGCTGTCTGGTAAGGAACAATACTCTTCAAAATTGTTGTTGAAATAACACAGGTTCGATTAACTTAAACAAATTTTAGTTGGCCATAGATAATATTGATGTTAAAACAACTGTAATTCTTGTGATACAAATGAAACTAAAAAGAAAACAGAGTGTTATGGCGTGATTATTTGTTGGGTATCATACGATATTTATAATTTTGCAATTTTCTCCAACAAGTATTGTAATACTCAGTAAAAAATACCTTTCCACATGCGATGCAGGAGGACGGTATTTCTTGCTGTGTTGTATGATATTCGAGCTTGTTGTGTTTGACAAGAGGAGCCTCTGAGAGAATTTTGGGCTCTGGAAGTATAAGGTCTGTGGGGCATATTCGGTGCCCCGGCTCTGTACCTTCCTTGCAGCCAATACCGATACCACCAACGTCCCCCGGAGCAAACCAAAAACATTATTATCAGCAGTAACCTAAAAAGATCAACTATTTATAATAACGCCCTCTATAAATAAACTTGGATTCCTAAATTAAATCTAATAATTTAACATAAGTAAACTAATGTTAAAAATATGACTAGAATTAATTTATATGTTAATTTCTTATACAACTTATCTGATGTCTAAACGAAGATGATTAATTGAACTTGAAAAATGGAAACGTTGTTACTTTTACGTACCAATAGTACCACAGGTGGTATATTTGGAAACCAGGTGACACGCAACATCCAAAATTACAACAGTATTCTGTTCTTGGGCATCTGCATGAATTGTAAATATAAATGATATTGTAAATATAAATGATTTTCCAATAGAAATATCGTATAACGTTATTAAATATAAATAATCAATATTAACAATTTGATACGGTTGTAAAATGAAAGGAAATAAAAGCCTTTGTGCGAAACTTTTCAACCGATGCCATTTTCTCAAACAAGCAGCGTTAATTAAATATTCATTGCAAAAGTGCAATCATGCATTTAATTATGTTTGAACATGCGATCATCTAATGCTGCGCGAGACACTCCATAATAATATTTATAACAAAGATAAAATTGAATATTCTTTATGCCACGTCTTATTTTCAATTGAAATGCAGTTAATCCCGTTACCATTCCGTTGAATATTTAATTTAATATATCGCATAAAAGCCATAGTAAAAATGAATGTATTTTCTTAATTTAAATATGGTAATGATTAATATCAATACATATGGTTATAATATTGTATCAATTATTGACATATATCGATATCTACGAATTAAGAAAAAAACATATATGAATGTCAATATATGAATTTTTATTTTCTTATATGAAATTATTAATACATATATGGAATAATATTACACTTAATCGACATTATATATAAATTAAAATAAATAAATAAATAAAATGAAGTAAATGGAACAAGAAAAAGTCTTGCAGAGAATAATTTTTTCTAGCAATACATTCGCTTTAAGTGAAAAGTAAAATTCATATATAAAATAATCTGGATACAATACTCACACATAATACTTTACATCCCCGTGTATTTCAAAGGCACAGTATTTTGCTTCTGCCTAAAAAGTTAAATACAACGCTTAGTTTGTGTTCATTGTCGTCATACACACTCGAACCTTAAGGGAGTCATTTCTTGCACCTATCAGAGTTAACAAAATTGTTTCTAATCTCCGTCAACGGTCAATTGCGTTTAATTGGTACGCGAAACAAAGAGAGCATATTATCTTGAGGCAAGCGTTATCTCGAGGCAAAAGAAAGGACATCAGAGGTGGCGCAAGGTTCCAGTGTACCTGTATTAAAGTTTCTACGACTTTTAACGAACTGATAACAATGTGTGCTTGGAATTAAAGAATAAACAAAAGCGCACGATGTCAACTAATTCTACAGCTAGCACATCAAATTATAACGATACATAAATAATAATCATTCACAAACATTACCATCAATAATTTGTCCATTCTTTCATTCAACTTTGGTTTTTCTAACAATAATCCCCAGTTCGCTAAAAATGTTCAGAACTTTAATACACATGATTCAATATCTGCGTCGGTCTTTAATTTCAAATCACACATGATCCATTCAATAATTATCAACGATAATTGCCACTCGTTGCGAAATCATTCATCTTTAATTATTCAACCGATGCAGCCAGTTAAAATGAACTGGCTTCTGTTTTTTTTTTTTTTTTTATTATTATCACTATTATTTATTGTCATTTTTTTATTGCCATTAATAATTGAGTGAATGTTGGTCGCGTGTGATTTTGATAATTAAAATGAAACGTTTGGTAAACAATGCAACACACACTGACACTGTGCGACTTACGAAAACTAGACATTCGGAAATTCCTGCCAAAATCGCGAACTTCCATTTCGTGTCCCGCGGCATTATCGCCGCAGACGCTTAATAATACGTCACTCGGGCCGCTTTATGATAACACGAAAGACGCGTCCCTTAAACTACCAACGCGCCGTTTTGACATAATATCTACTACATCTATTTCCAGCCATTTCCTCCACAACTGACATGTGCATGCCGTTTTATTGATTTTCAAATTTCGGAACTCCTAGACACGCGAATGACGTCATCGCGCAGTATGGCTTTTACGTAAAAGCGCGCGCTCGCATACGAAATCACATTACAGCGCGCGTAATAAAATTTAATGTAATATTTACGTCGCCCCGCTGCCGCAGCTGCGGCACTTCGATCACGTCAAATTCTCTTATTAAATACGTTAATTTGTCCAATTTTTATTGTTATTTTCTTTTGACGATGAAACGTTGCTTTTAGGTCGATAAATAAGTTTGCTTCACTTTATTTCACGAGGCATATAATAAAATTATATCCCAGGTTGAAATTGTGTTAGCCAATTCTCTAGAGAAGGTTAGGTACTTGAAATTTTTGCACTAGGAATTCTATTTTACCTGAAATGGTGAGAGGTTTCTTAAATTTTTATAGGATTTGTCATATTTTTGGATGTAATTTATCATTCTTTTGATAAATATTTGCAAACTTTAATAATGTTGTTATCTTGTTTAATGTATACAAACGAAAGTTATACTAAATAAATATATAAGTTTGTGATAATAATCCTAAATTCAAATTAATTGTTAAATATTATGAATTGTACCTTTTCAAAATTGAGATGGATCTGTTTAGAATATTTAACAAAATAAAAATATACGAAATAAAATGGAAAGCTATTAATGAAAAATTTAATAAAATTCTACCTAGGTATCATATATAATTAATTGAAAGTTGAATCATGTTGTATATTATTGTTCCTTAAAAAAAAAATTGGGAGGTTCAATAAACAGCATTACATAAGTTAGATTATAAATGAGTATTTATTCTTATTTCGTTTTTGCATATTGTACATATGTATAAATGTTATAAATTATTATTGCTTTTTTTACATAAATACATAATTTCATGTATTTTAACAGGCAAAACATTAATTCCTTGATATACAATTTTTTGTAATACTGTAATCCTTAATATTTAGATTGTCTGTATTCACAATCAATATTTTATTTATTTTTCATTAAAAAAATATGCAGATTTACAACTTATATGTATATATATACCGTACATTTATCATGCATAGACACCTAATGGTTTCTCATTAAGTATTTGGAATCATGGATTTTTTGTCAATGTTAATAGTATGACTCATTAAGGGAAAGTATCAGAAATTATAAAATTGTATAGATAAAAAACAAAACTACAACAATAAAACATGTATATTTTTTATGTATCAGAATATTTTTTATTAATATTTTTCAGTTATAAGCAGTAAAATTTTACACGCGCTACGAATACTAATTTTAGATAGCAAATACAAAACACTATTGTTTCAAAGCATTCGATAAATTTCTTCCAATTTGTTTAGGAAAATAACATTCTATTAGTCGCAAGAGTAAACTAACATAAAAAGCAATAGATTTCAATATAGTTTTTTCATTCGTGAATGAGAGTTTAGAAAACATTTAATTGTATTCATTATGCTGCGTTATTTATCAATTATATTAAAAAGAAATTTGAATATAATTATTAAACTTATCCATTATTTTCTACAACTGTTATTATGAATTCCCGTTGTTTTAAGACTACATATAATATATTGTATATCATATGTCCATCTTTATACGTTTTTGAACATGAATATAATTTTCTTAATTTTTCACAATTTATGCCTTTATCTATTCATTATTATTGTTTTATACACTTATATATTAAAATAAAGCAAAATTTATGTCATTTATTTTTTAAAAGAAAAGTAATTCAGAGAAATATTAATATATTTCGCAATAAGTTTTGTATGAAACTTTACAGCTGGTATAATTTTTTTAATTTATTGCTAAAAAAAGTAGGAAGAAAATTATATCAATGTAATATTACAATTTTCATTGTTTACAATAAAAAATATTATCATAAAAAATACTTCTGATACTGCGGATACCCTGTTTTTTGTAGTTCTTTCATAACAATCCTCTCTAGGTATAATTTGACTATTCGTAACCAATAAAAGATATTTCTGTTCCATTACTTTACATAAGCTCATTTTGATGACAATTTGTAATATTCAAAACTCAATTTTAACTACAAAGAAAAACAGATGTAATTTACGCATACTTCTAATATCAAATGGTATATATAATACTTATTATTTAATCTCTAGTATGCAATAAACATATTTCACAATTTAACACTCCTCTCACACATATATACAATTTCCCAGTCATACAAATGTTTAACAATAACTCAATGATTGTTTAATTTGATTGAACCCTTACAGTGACTATAAAGAGCCTAAAAATTAATTCTGCAGTCATTATATCAATGATTAATTAATTTTAATTAAACTTTCTAAAATGTTTCTAAATATCATAATTTTAATATAAAATTATGTATAAAGTATACCACATTATTTTAATGATATTTCTATTTAAAGATCGTAATTAATAATACAAATTGTATACAAATATTAATACTTTTTTTCATTCAGATCATAAAATATTATAAGTAATAATTAATTAACAGTAACAATATAATTTTTGTTCTTAAAATATATGATCTTTTTTATACCTATATAGTCCAATTTAAAATTTCCCTTTAAATTTATTAATGATTTATCTATTTCTGATAACTTTGATATACAGTTACAAAACATTTTAAAGTAATTAAAATTGAATTTATTACATTCATTTGATTTTTTATCCATATTTATTAAAATAAAAATTAAAATTGATCAATGTTTATGTAAAAAATTATAATCAATCATGATGTAAAAACAACTTTTTAAAATTAAAATTAGAACATCAAACATGTATGCATTTTAAGTATTACAAGATAATTAAACAGTATTTTCAAGTATGTTAGCTTGTAAAGTATATTATATAAGATTATATACAATCAATAGTACAAAATACATTTTAAAAATGCTTAAATTGCATCATTCAAAAGATTATACAATTTTTACACTTTTGCAATCAGAAGATTTTGTTCACCATTTCTTCTCCATCTTCCGCATATGTAATGACTTATGTAGCGTAGAAATCCACATTTATTATAAAAACAGCCAACTAGTAATATGCAAATAAACACAGCTAATAACAGACCTAACCTGTAAACAAAATATTATTATTCATCTTTACTAGTTTAAAGTACTTCATAGTTACAAAAAATATAAAGACTATTTAAAAACATTTCTGTATTAATAAATAATTTCAAATGTTCAATTTTTTAACTTTTAAATTATTTTAATTAAACAATTAATACAATTAACAAGTATTAAATAAAAAATTACACAAACTCAAAATTTAACATTGTTGAATCAAGAAAATGAATTGCTTGTAATGCCCACGTGTATTCTTATTTTTTGTACTTATAAATACCATTCCTTGATTACATCAATTTTACATTTTAGATTTTGCTTTTTTTAGATTAATTACAAATAAATAATACTGATAATATTATATTTACTGTAAATAGAATGATTTATCATAAACGCAACATTCATCATCTCCACAGCAGTATTCATCTTTGCCACACAATCCAAAACTGCAATAGGGGTCTGAACACTAAAATTAAATAATTTTAATATTAAATTGTTGAACTTTCATTAATATAATCTTTAAACTTTGTAAAATAACTTTTTACATATCTATAATACCAAAGATATTTTTACTTTTATATTTATTGTCTTACAGACAAATAAATTCGTAAAAATATTAAATATCATTGACATAATTTGCAAATAATATAATGGCGTAATAATTATAAGAATGATTGAAACTAAGGCTTATTATTGTTATAAAAATTAATGGATTTAAAGAACTTCGAATGTAAAAAGTCATTTAACACCAGCATTAAAAAAGGTTTGAAATATTTTTCCTTACATTGACAAGTGTAGATGTAGATAATATTATATACAATTTAATTAACTTAAATTGTATATTAAAATCGTATAAATTCATCATAAATAATTTACAAATAAATAGAAAATTACACAAAACGTATTTCTGACTCTAACTAAAAACATAGACTGTACACAAAGTATTCTATTAATCACGAACAATGCTAAATGTGAAAAGAATACTTTTGCCCTTTTTTTCCTTTACAATTTCTTGCAACGTGCACCAAGCAGCCTTTACCACAGCGCCACAAGTGGTGAAATTTTCAAATTTCCGCTCGAAAGGAAGCAGTAAAAATAATTTTTGAGAATATTCATCAGAGAATATATTTATGCGAATCAAATTATACTCCCGTACCCAAAAAATGGCGCTCTGGTCTGTATATCATAAAATATCAATTAATTAAATTTTATTATCCAAAGACACTAACACCATGATAGAAGGCCTTGTACACCCAGTTCGATTGAAAGCTCGCCCCCCCAGATCGCTAGTTAAAAAGATTTATGTTGGTATTAATTATACCATGAAATTAAAGTTCGGAAAGTCTATCTGATATACGTTCTCTGTCTTAATACAATAAGGATGCAAGATGACTTTCCGAACTTTAATTTCATGGTATAATTAATACCAACATAAATCTTTTTAACTAGTGATCTGGGTGGCGAGCTTTCAATCGAACTGGGTGTACTTCAGTGACGCCATTAGGCCGCGTGAGATAAAATCCCGCAACCCCCACCACGCGGCTTTCCGGCCTTCCCCTCAGCGGGATTTATTCTCACGCGAGCGCCGCTTGAGGTAGAGAAGTCAGTAAACTGCA